>JAUBOC010000138.1:7507527-7523017 GCA_032275365.1 Anablepsoides cearensis | reverse complement strand
AAGTGTCACTACATAAAGTGTATTGGTGGCCATACTTTCTTAAGATTAACATCTTAGACAAGTGGGCTCTCCCTACACAGGTACCAGCTCCTCGTAAGCCAGGAAGAAGAAGTGGGTAGAGAAAATGGATGGATGGAACTGTGATGACATTTTAAAGTTTTGTGTACTTTACGTCTGGAGTCACCAAGGGCAACAACTTAAATATAAGGCTGCTGACATTTAGTTGCATCCACATGCATGTGGTTTTTGTCTGTAGGTCAGGAAGTGTGCACTTCATTGTTTTTGCAGCGCTTTTAGAACCCCCATTTGTGAACTTTGTGTTCCTAATCATTGTACGGCAACAGTGTGCGCTTGTATTGTTTTGGTGATGGTACCAGTCTGCCAGTGTGGCAGCAGTGAGGACAAAACACTTGCAGTGTTTAAGAAAGCTGCAATTCTCTCAGCAAGAAAGCTGATCTTCATTAGCGCAGTTGCTTCATGTCATTTATAAAGAAATAAACCCTAAACTGATTGTTCTAGATGCTGGAGATTGTAAGCACAGTTATTCACCCTGGCAGATTTGTACAAAGCCATCTTTGGTACATAAATTAGTGTAACCATTGCACAAGAAAAACAAGTCAACATTTGAAAATAAGCACAGATGGAGCTCATCATGTTTCACTTCTATATCAGCAAAGCGCTAACAGTTTATCCAACAAGTTTGTTTTCAGCTCGTCTCTTCCAGTGATGCAAGTGATGTTTTACTGCTGTCACAACTTTTTCTAGGAAAAGCTTGACCTAAAATAGTGCGGGACCGCTTGTGAATAGGAAGTAAGGGACGATTTAAAAAGGTGATGAAAAGGAGTATATAGTGTGATTTTGATGGGTCATGATGAATCAGGTTGTTGACAGGATGTGACAGATCAGCTTATTGTTTGCTTTTACAGACATTTTGTTAAGGCACCAATTATCAAAGGACTCAGTCCAAATTGTATCAAAGTTTTTTTTTATATGAAATGGAGGATTCAGGTGCAGAAGTGTTATGATTTTTATGAGAACCGCAGCATTTGTCAGAGTTGATATAATCAGCTGATACAATCATTGCACAATGGTGTTTGCGCCACAGCTTTTCTTGCTCACCATGATGAGCTTTTTTATATATTTATTGTAAAACTCTCATAAAAAATCCTGTTTTCCTGCAGGTTCTATTGGACACGTGCATAAAAACTTGTACTATAATGTGTGATGTTGAAGAAAGCAGCTGTCGGGTGTATTAAGAAAAGCTCACAAGCCTGGGCATACGTGAACAGTTGTCTTAACTTCCTGAGGCATGTCCTGTGCAAACAGAACTGGAGACGGCTGGTTCAGGTCCATACTCAAAGGACCACGGGCCCACTGAGTACACACACTCTAGGACATATGTTCCCCTAACAGGTACACACACACGCCTGCACGCAGACGCAAACATGTCTGCACTGCAAAGTACAAATAAACACAAGCGCACATGTGAGCACACAGACCACAGAAATGTTATCATGTTGTGCAGCAGAAACAGTTCAACCCACAGGATACTGTACGTCATCATCTGATGTTGAGTTGGACAATTGTGATCAAATGTGGAAATCAGTTAAATAAGGCTTGTTAGTTAAAGTGATCTATTAGTTTCTAGCGTTTTCATCAAATGCTTTTTTTGTTTTTTAGCAAATTGTGACTGAGTTAGACCAGGTTTGCACAAGACCTGGTTAGCACTTCAAGGATTGGTCCAATGCCAGATTCTGTTTGTGTATGTGCTGCCCAAAGTGAAGCGTGTGTGTGTGTGAGAGAGAGAGACAGTGCGTGAGCCTCCCCTCCCTATCACAGCAAACCCACAGTCCCCTGCAGGCCCCTTTTTTCCTCTGTCTTGTAAACCACCTCTGGCACTTTGGTTTTTTTTTTTTTGTCTTAATATTTTCATTGTGTTTTACTTTCCAGGAGGTTTACTCCCTGTGGATTTATACTCCGTTTTTACTACTTAGTCATCTTTAGAGAAAACCTAAAAGCAAAAAATTACAGTGGACTGTTAAGTAGGGCCGCACAGCTGAATGCAAATATTCACTTAATAATTTTCTAAAATAAATATCAGTGATATTATAGTTCATATGTCAAATATTTTTACTACAGTAGCTGTCTTTTAGTCCTCAGTATGTTGATTGGTATGTGATATGCGGGTGCAGCTGAATTTGAGAGGCTTCGCTGTGCAAACACAGCATTGCTGGCACTCCTGGTTTCACTTAATCTTTCACACAAAGGCACTGGCATGTGGCAGGACTCTCAGACAGATTCAGTGACAGAGAAAGAGAGCGCAGGAGAGCAGCGTTGTGTGTGAGTGTAGAGACACAGATATATATATGCTTGTTTAGCTTTCAAACCATTTACATTTATTTGTTCTTCATTTATCTCCTGATCTAGACTGTGAGATTAACCTTCTTGGGATTTCTGTTGATCTCAGAAAGGCATTATTAAAACTTCTTGAAGCAAACGTGGTGTCGTATAACTGATACCATGTCTGGAATTTTGGTCATTTCAGGATTTTATTCAGGGCTGAAATCTATACAGACATCCACAAACACTGCCTGTCATGGATGGATGGTTTGATTTCCATATTATATTTACCAACTGAGAAAATGGGCGGACATTTTTGAGATTCTAACGTGTCTTTGCAGTTTAAAAAAAATGACAAATAAACAAAAACATAATAAAAACATTTAAAGCATCTTTTCATCGTTTATCTGTAACTATTAATTGGAAACATAATGATATTTTTGTAGAAATGACAGTGGTGAAAAAACAAACAGTTGGAACTGCTTCGAAATAGAAACATTTTGCTACTTTTAATCCAAAAGCATTGTGTTATTTGCAGTTTTAATTTATGCAGTTCTGTGTTTTGCTTCAAAACATTATGTCTTGGCACCACAGGCTGCTTTTTTTGCAAATTTAAATATCTTTCAGTCACAGAAGTATTGAAGCCGGATTTTACTAGATTTTTTTTTCTTCCATGGCTTATTGCAAGAAAAATAAAACCAAAATATAAAGTGGAAATCTTTCTACAAACTTGGACATAATTTTGCTGACAACAGTTGATAATCAGTAATGTTTTGGCAGGAAAATGTACACTTGTTTCTAGGTACACACCACTTAATATTCTTAATAATCAGTATCAAGATGTGCTAATACAGTTACAAACTGGCTGAAGGGTGTTATTGTGAGTGCCAGTTTTTTGTTCCTTTTGGTTTGCTTTTTTATGCGTTTTCTGTTGCTCTGCATAATGACAAAAGTGGAAGAGTAGAAGATTCCAATTACTCAGAGAAAGTCAAGGAGGCTGTTGAAGTTTGAGGAACACAACATGAGCTGGGTGCTGTGCAAAGATTGTGCCCATTTGGAATGTAATTAAATTGGTTTGGCTGCGTGCCAGAGGAAAAAGTACATTTCTTTCTTCTCATCTCAAATGAAAATGTATAGTGTTTTGCTAAAAAATACCTGGAGGGAACAGTAGACTGTTGAATATTTGTTATACAGCTTGCACTGTGCAGTTGAAATGAGTTTTGAGATGAGTTATCCGCTGTGGTTTCCCCTTTGACATTTCAAAGGTATGTAGCTTTTGAACCATGGATTTACTGTAATCTATTTTTTCTATTATTGATGTGTGGTTGAGTTATAAACTGTAGATTGGCTTTTCTTCCATTTCACTGGCTTTGCCATATCAAAAAACCAAAGGACTATGATAGCGTAGCAGACTTTCTAATAATGCAGTTGTTGTTCCCCTTCTACATAATAAACTGCAGTGGGAGTGGTGCTGCCCATAAAGAGTGCGTGAATCTTTTAAAACCTTCTCTGTTGCAGTAACCAGTCTAAACCGGAACATTTAACAGATGTGACCAAACAGTCTCATTTGTAATGTAAAGCAAATGTTACATCGTAAAGTTACAGCCTGGGTTTACATAAAACACATTAAGCCTAATTTCAGATAAGCAAAGTTTACATTCCAGCAAAGTAACATTGTAACCTACAACGAGTTGACAATTTATTTGAAAAGTACTTTGTTGTCACTATTTTGCCTTTTCTAAATAAGAGCAGTAATTGTCTCTTTGAGGTTGCCTCAGCGATCATGAAGTGCAATTTGATTAACTACTTCTTCAAATTACTGCAGAAATGCAAAAAACCACAAAAAAGTAGACAAATTCTTAGAATTTCTAAAGCATATAATTTAGATTAGCAGGAACTTTTGTGGGTTTTCTTTGAAGTATTTTTGGCTGAATATTAATAATGTTTTCGGATTGGTCACACCAGTGTGAAAATACCTTAACAATTGGATTATGAGAAAGACAAAGGAACTGGCGAAATACCCAGCTCTGTGAATATGAGCTGATGGTTTCTGTGTTCTTTTAATTTTTTCATTTAAATCAAAAATAATTCAGCTGCTTTTGGTTTATTGTTGCTGAATCTACAAATAGATCTAGACCAATTGCGGCCCTAGCCAGTTAGGCAAGATTTCAGGTGGTTCCCCCTGTGTAGTTTTTTAAATCTCACTACCAATTTACATACATTCACGAACCAAATAAGGTAGTTTGGTCTATAATATATATATTTTTATATTTGTCCAATTAAAATATTTAACAATATAGTTTATTTTAAGCAGAATACCAAAAGTCTACTTGCCTGAGACACTGTACAACACAAGCTGTGTTTCCATCCAATTTTAATTCAAATTTTGAGCGAATTTTAACAATTTCGCAAAAAGGAAAAAACGAAGAAGTGTGAATCAGACGTGTTTCAATCAACTGACTTGAAGCGAATCAGTTATGTCAGACGCATGTGCGTAGTAAACAGGAAGTAAAAGTCGCTAAATTTGCAGGGTCCACACAGGATAATGGAGAGAAGTTATCAGGAACGCATTGCTTCTATCGGTAAAGTTGTATAATATTCTGTCATATCAACTAGTTTTGACGATGTTAATTGCTGTCTGGAGACGTAGAAAAATAAATGCTATTTTTTTCACGTTACTGGAATACTGAGAGGATGCAAACAGCGGGAAGAGGGTCCTGCTGCCAGTCGCGGCTGCAGCCGACCCAATTCTGGTATCGGTACCGGGGAACAGCTGATCAGCTACGTGAGGTAAATTTTTGCTACGTCACAACTTATTCGGCAAAAGTGTTTCCATCACACCTTTTGCGCATTAACTCTTTTTCAAAAAACCCTAAAACCACCTCCAGCGAGCGTATCAACTTTTATGAGAATCAGAGGAAGTCTTTTTCAAATCAAGCCTTTTCCATTCACCTTTTCTGATGCGATACTTCAAAATGTGCATCAAGAAACGTTGATGGAAACATGGCTACAGAAAAACAGACTTTACCCCTAACTTTATCTGAGATTTTAAATGAAACTTCTGTTATCCTTATTTTGTTTTCTATTTAGACACTGTGTTAGTCATGACTGCACCATGTAACACCTCATGTTATAGCAAAGCAGGCTGAGAAACCTCCAGAACAAGTTACCTCCATTAACATACCAGTGATTATTCTACAGAATAAATCAACTATACTCTAGTAAAAAAATATGAGTTTTTTATGTCCCCCATTTGTGGCGCCCCCTAGATCAACAGCGCTGTTAGCAGTTGCCTACTCTGCCTACATTATGGGCTTCTTGTACGTGTCTTGTCAAATCAACACTTATGGCAATTTTTTTTTGTGTTAGACACCCGATCAACAAAACTACAAGGTGTGTTACTACTGGTCCCCAGGAGAGACCGTGTAAAAAATGCTTGCGTGTCCAGTGGCATAAATGTCTGTGTTATGACTCTCAGATCCATGAAATGAGCCAGAGTTGCTGAGAAGATGACTTAATTAGTTGGCTATACAACTGCTGGGCTAATGGCTGTTTGTGGGTTTGCGGTTCCTCTAGCATGCATGTATGTGTGTGTGTGTGTGCTCGTGCTGTCTATTGTTAGAGGAATAATCGTGCATGCACATATCAATGCTACGTGAATCAAACGTGACATAAACAAAGCTCCTCGGTTTTTTCTCACTGGGATTTACCAAGAAACACAAATGTATGAATAAACCTTAAGGGTATCAATTCTACACCATATTCCTTACATGTGCATTTACTGAAATCAATTTTATATCTCATTATGTTTATGATCTATTGAATGTTTACTCAACATTAGTGTGATTTTATTCTCAGAGATTCATTTGTCAGATGAGGAATTGATGGGGTTTAAACTGCAGCTCTGGAATTGTGCAAGAAATTCTAAAAGACACAAAAATGCGCTAGAGAGGAAGAGGAGATGAAACGATAACATTTGTCAGAAAGAAAGGCAGATAGGAGTTGAGCAATTTTGCAACATAAAAACAAAAATAGAAGGATGTAATAAAGTTGATGTGCACCACACTCTGCGCACACAGTAAACCCATTTCCCAAGCATGCACGTGCTGACATGACACACGTTCTCACTTTCATTTGTAATCATGCACCTGCTGACATTCACTGTTATTGTCGGTACAGGAGAGGAAACAATGTTTCACCCCGAGACTAATGTGCTCACGGCCGTGTGATCGCACGAGTCTCCACAACTATTTTAGTGGCTCATTATTCGTTGAAATGAACTGCATGTTTTTTTAAGTGCTTATGTACAGCTCAATCTGTTTTGAGAAAATTCCAGTTGTGGATAATTTATATATATATTTATATATATTTTATACGATAATTTCAACTTTTCAAAGTTTTATTCTTTTTTTTTGCAGAGTATAGGCTCACTTAAAGGAGACTACTATGTTCTGGGTTAATACTTGTAAACTGGCATTAAGGCATTGAGACATTTGCTCTTTGGCTGTGTGTACGGTACTTATCTTTATTTCTTGAAATCCCAAAGAATTAAATGTGTGTTGTTGCATAGATTTGTTTTGCATCCTTGGCAACTACAAAGCTGTGCAAACAAAGCCAAGCAAACAAAGAGGGTTAGTAGGTCTCTTGTATGACAGAGGTGATGGATGAGCTAATTGGGGATTAACTGTTATTAGCTGGAAGAGGGGAGACAAGTGCCAAGCCCTTTTTGTGCCAAACACAGTGCCGTTATGTCTTCCTTCCTGGCTCTGTTCAGCCATGTTTCTCACCTGGCATGCTTTTATTTCCATCTCTCTGGGTTCTCCTCCATTCTCTCTCACCCTGTATCTTTTTTTTCCATTCCTCTCTCTCTTGTTCTCCTTTTTTTTCTCTCCCTCTGAGTTTCCCTCTCAGGATGATGCTCATCAGCCTGTATTAGTTGCAAATGCAGAACTAAGTAGCTGTGACAACATTCTCGGATGCTCCAGCTGCCACAGATTTATTGAGTTATTAAAGTAATGTACTGTGATTAAAAATGCTAATTTTCCCTAAATTGTATGCCAGCTTACATTGTTTTTTTTCAATAGCTGATTTAATTACATGGAAAATGAAACAAGGGCTGATGATTCAATCTTTGCCGCCAAATGCCTCTTCATACAAAAATGAATTATCTCCTGATACAGAATTAGAGCTGCAAAAAGTGGGTTTCTCTCAGATTAAATAAGGAAAGCATTATACAAGCTATTATGAGCAGAAATTATATTCTTTTTATTTAGCTGGCTTTTGTTCATATGTGATGGTAAAGGAGAAAAATAAAGGCAGCATATTCACACTTAGTTCATGCAAATACAGTAAAACATGAAACATCTTTAACAGTCCAGGCAATAAGGCTTTCTTCTGACAATAACATAAAAGCAACGCCTTAAGTTCAAAATCTTCATATTATCTCCAACGTGCAGTTTATGTATCGTGGTTGTGATTTTACATTTAAAGCACAATTTTAAATAAATAAAGAAGAAAAAAAAGTTTCCCTTCTCAATAATATTATGAAGTGTGTCCTCGTCTACTCTGAATAATTTCCTCTCCCGTGGGGGATTTGTTCAGTGTGCTTTCCTTGGCTCATTTTGGCCTCTCATTATGCATTCATGTATTCGTTTATACAGTGTGCAAAACTGCAGCTACGTTGGACAAATCTCAGTTGTTTTTGACACTATTGAGAACGATACGCAGCATTTTCCCCTCTGATTTCTGTTTTTCTTTTTTACTTGGAGCAGTTGTTTTCTTCTTATTTTGCTAAATATGCGAGCACCCCGTACCCCCCCCCCCTTTTTTTGAAGATTGGATTATTTACTAGCTTTTAAATTCTCATTTTTTTTTTGTTGAGGTAAAACTCTTCCTGTTGATCACTTGATCTCCGCAGCGAGCTTTCCCAAAACATCTTGCCGCAATGTTATTTCTGCCCTTTAAAATCTCTTCAAGATGTCCAGAAGAGCCTCAGATAATGCTTGGATCACTTCCAAATTACTCACTGTGTACTGTAACAGATCCCCAGGAGTATCAGTGCCACTTCACGGTCCTCTCCTCTTAATAGGACCTATAGGTGAGTGTGTGAAATATCCATGACCACATCAGATGTCGTTTTCCTTCCTGGAGTTCAGTGGATTGAGCGTCTCCGGCCTTCCAGATGTCCTGGACATGACAGTGGCTTGTCAGCTCCATAGCGGGGTTCTAAATAGGTCACCCTACCCGATATCACACAGCTACTTCACAATGACACCACTGTTCCCCTGATATTACGACACTCCAGGTGGCTCGCCGAAGGAAGTCATAGCCAGACAAATATGGACCCTCCTTTTTTTTTTTTTTGCAGACAGCAAGGAAACACGTTATTATCAGACTGATTTTTAATTTAAAAGATGGAAATGCTTTCAATAAAACGCATACCTAAAATTCAATTAGCAATTTTTTTGAGTTACTTTTCAGCTCTTCTAACATGGAAGGCTTTCTGAGGAAAGGAACCAAGAAAAGAAGGAAACAACAAAGGAGAGAGCGCTGGTAGGATGTAGGCTCAATGATTTCTGATTTATGGTTTGATTACAGTCTCTGCATCCTGCTGAAGTATGGCTTCATTTGTCTGCATAACATGAACTTTTTTTTTGTTTTTTTCACATGGCCTGGTCATGCAGCAAACACTGGCCTGATCTGCTTCTCGTCAAAATGAAGCCCACAGTTTACTCATACACACACACACACACTCACTCTAGTGGGATGCAGGCGCACACTCACAAGCACGCTGATTGAGAGATAAAATGGAGAATAGCTCTTTTAGCCAGCTGAGCAGTCTCTTTTCCTGCAGCCTGGCAACCATTCAATGCAATTTACCCCCTACTGGAAAATAATATTGATATTCACAAATGTACCCAGCAAAGGGAGAAAGAGAGAGAAAAAAAAATAGCAACGCGATGTAAAGCATGATGCGAGCGCAGGTGTCCATCGTCCTACATTCATGATATCCCACTCAACAGAATGAAAAATCAACACATTTATTACCGCTGATTTGAATGAGAAGCTAAAGTGTCTTCATCTAGAATGTCAATACCAGTGTTTTGCAGGAGAGCAGCCTTGAAATTTAGACAATGGACCTTTTTTTTCCCACCTGTAGCTGGCTGAAAAAAACTCTCTTTTGAGAGTCGCATTCCAATAAAAGGAGAAATCAGACCTTGACGAGAAAGAAACTGTAGCTAAGCGTGCTCACTTTGTGTGCCATTTGTGTTTTTAACCAGCATCGATCCACCTGCATTTAGCCTGTTTTGCTGTATGAATAGGATGAAAGCTGACGTAAGAGCCAGTCGCCAATATCCCCAAGCATTCTGTAAACTGGCATTTTCCTTTGGACCTTTTAGGCCTCTTACTTGAATTTACTAACTTCTGACATGTGTTCACTGGTTAATCTAGTTTTTGTGTATGAAATGAGGGTTTGTTAAAATTAATAATCACTTTTTCTTTTAAAAAGTTAAAATCAAAAGTTAATAGCACCATAATATGAAGCGGCTGAAACCTCAAACTGCTTGTGGTCTTGTGCATGAATCATCACGTGCTTCAGTCAACCTGACAGCACAGAACGGAGTGGAACTGATTGTCTCAGGCAGCTCACAGAGAGATCTGAAATTAACACTTTTCGAAAGCTGATGTTAAAGACCAGTGAAAAAAAAAAAAAAAAAAAAAAAAAAAAAAAACGGTGATGTCTGAGCTCACAGCAGCTCCGGTGTTGAAAGGTACATTTGAATATGAACAGTCCCGACTGAAAGGTTATGACCCATAAAGAAGGGGGAACGATCTGAGTGAAGCGTGCATGAGGGGCAAAATGTCAGAGTGAGAATGGCAGGAAATATGTTAGTGACAAGGAAAAAGCTGCCCCTAGTATACTAGAGCCCCGGCGAGTAAAAATAGGGCATTGGGCAAGAAGGCAGGAAACCAGCAGAGCGAGGCCTCTAGTAGGAATTTCTTCTGGGGAGGAGAGATAAGAGACTTAACTCTGTCCTGTCTGGGCAAATGACTTCAGCGTGCGACATGTGATCACTGATCACTTATGCAGAGATGGGCGAAAGGAAGAAGAGATTGAAAAATTGAATAAATGATTTGAGCGCTGAGTGACGTTTGTGCAGCTGTGTGTCTGAGCGTGTGCACTTTTTTTTTCTGATGACTTGTCAGTTATTTAGACAGGATATTTTTAATTAGGTCAAGATGAAAACAACAGTTCCACAAATGTGCATTCATGCACACACACGCACACATACACACACGCTGAGGTAATGGCTAAATAGTGGAAAGTACCATGTTTGTGTCAGTGTGTGAGGTTCCCCAGGTTAGAGAGTGGAAGTCAGACAATAAACAGTGGCCTTATCAGAGTCAGGGCAGAGCTTCCAACCTGATCACTTGAACTATTTGGAACAAATTTGACCTGCACACCACCCACTTCAGCCCACTTGCTCACATGAATTAGCAGATTTTACAAAAAGGGTCATCAGTGGCATGGCATGGATTAGCTTCATCGTCTGCTTCTTCACTGCCACTTCACTACATTGATCATGTCTCTTTATTTGATTTGCCTGTAGTTACGTGACATTGCTGACACAAGATGTATCGGGAGTTTTCACAAATCTAATTTTCAGGCCTAAAATGGAATCAGAGATTGATGGCCCGGAGGAGGGGAGACAACAAGATGATTATCATATCATTGATTACAGTAATTTCTACATGCTGAGGCACTGGTTTCATCTGACGGGGCGTTCATTCTCACGTATACAGCTGATGATACAAACCCTTCTTATAAACTGTGGGCGGCACAGGACTTTCTGAAGCTGTACTACTGTAAGAAGAAAGTCAGCGCGCCAACTCTACTGTCAATAAACTAAGAATAGTGTACAACTTAATCAAGAAGTTGTTTTTGTTTGTTTAATTTTATTTTTCTAAAATCATACATAACTTAATTAAAAGTTAACTGATTTGGATTTACACATTTTAGAAATTAGGACAGCCAATGACCTACTTATAAAGTCATTTTGTTTATTTAATTTTAGCCCAGAAATATATACTATCGTAACAGCTCTGAGCTCAGCTATGACCAATTTCTGGAATAAAAATGAATCGGCTTAGTTTATTGACTAACCGATCGATCAGTTTTCTCAACAAACTCAGCTGGAAACAATTCATTTATCAAAGGGGAATAACTAGCCTGGTAGAAACCAACTCCTTGTGCTAGAGCTGGGTGTTATGACCCAAATTTTATATCACGGTATTTTCAACAATTACACTGGTTTCACGGTATTTGACGGTATTTTTTCTCCATCAGAGCTGAGCTGATAGTAAAATGTACAAACATTGTTTATTGACTTTTTTTGTTACTGTACCTCTGTCTGTATTACTGTTACCCTCCTCTAGTACGTCTTTTCTTCTTTGCTGTACTACAAAACAACTTCCCTCGGGCATTTCACAATAAAAGCACGTTAAAGTCTCCATGCGTCTCCATTATATCGTAGCGCGTTAAATCTAACCGTGCTCGTCACTGAAGAGTTGTTTACTACTTTCAGCGATGGGGAAAATGGGATGTGTTCATTCAATATAAGCAGATGAAACACCACCCGCCGCCAGTTATTCATCAAGCTGCTCCGACAAAAACGTTAGCATGCTAATACACATAGCGGTGCTGCGAGGAAAAGTGTCCTCCGGGAAACAATGTTCCGAATGTGTTCAGGCTTTTTAAACTGGTATGTCCGAAATTCGTATCATAACAAAAATAAAAACCAGTTTTTGGTACAAAACGGTATACCGCCCAGCACTACCTTGTCCTATGCTTTGCTTCGTTCAAAGGCTCTGGAACCTCGGCTATTGAGACACGATTTCTTGCTGGAGTCGTGGACTCTGTTGAAGTTTAAAACGATAGGATCTGATTTACCCAATGGCTAACGTTTGGCTGTGATGTATGGAGGAGACTTGGCTAAGAAGCTAACCGGCGATTTCGTGTGCTGTAAACAACCATCTACTGGGAAGAGAGAAGTACTAAGCTGAAGGAGGTGGCTGTGAATGATGGGTGCAGACTTTGTAATTTAATTTGAGCGCCTTGTCAATATGGACTGGCATCATTCACATCTTTCGCTGCCTTTGCTTAATTACAAGCAGACTAAAACAGCACAGAAAATCCACGTCGTCATTAACAACTCCTCCTTCTGTTGGCTGATTGGCCCGGTTGAAATTCTACCAGAGAAATCCTTGTCTATGGGAGAAATCCCAGATGGAGCAGTGGAGGAAAACTAGAATTGAGTAGAACTGTGTAGCGAGGCAAGGGACAGATTAGAGAATAACTAAACCAAGAGAATTGGATGCTTAAAGGGATACTTCAAGAATTTAGAATTGAGCTTCTGTAGAAAGAATATGAACAATTATTAGTGACTAGCTAGCTCTTCGAAAGACTAGCTTGGAGAAAGTTTGGTCAGTTTGCCCTGATTGGTCAGTAACCGGCAGTGTGTTGGTATCAGAATTTGATACTGAACATGAAAACACCATGAGTGTACATATCGCGCTATCTATCTAAAACAGGTAAGACATTAACTGCTCATAAACCGTATTTCAAAATATCTGAACTATTCCTTTAGGATTTTAGGCATACATGCTATCTGCAGCACTCTGACAGAATCTTAGCTCTATCCAGCACACGGTCTGTAATAATTAGAGTTTAAAGACATACAAGTTTGTGCTGAATATAAACACTGTTCTAGTGTCCTTATGTGTCCTTGTTGTTTCATATTGAGGACACAACCTTCCCTCCAGCATTATTACTGGATGAGACAATAACCTAAATACCTGTCCAATTTCAGTCTCCCTTTTTCTGTCTGCTTTTCTTTATCGAATCCTATCTTCGCGATCCCATTTCACCCTCCAAATCTCACTTTTCTCTTTTTCTCCATTTTTGCACACCCTTACCCACTCTCCCTCATGGTCACTCTCTTAAGTGATTGCTACATTTCATCTTATGGTAAATCGGCCGTCAGCCCGGTGAGCTATCATTATGCAAATGATGGGCAATTCAATTTCAGTTGGTCGGAGGGGGAATTTCTAATTATGGTTAGGCTCAGCACTCAAGATGGAGAGAAATATGTAAAGACATGAAGAGACAGGACGGTGGAGAGCAGCTTTAAATGGACAGCTGAAGGAAGGCGAGGCGAAGAGGTCTATGAAGCAGCTGGAAAATGTACACCTGAATTTCAATTTTACTCCTTAGTTGGCTGCGAGCCTTGTTGTGTTTCTCCTTCTTGTTTTTTTTTTTCTCGTCCATTTAATTTTATTAACTTCTCACTTAGTGGCTTTTTTTAGTGATTAAATGTGTTTCTGGTTTAACTGTGAGAACCTCTAAACTCAAGATAACAAAAACAATCTTGCGGACATTTTATTTTAAATTTCTTTATTGACATTGTGGTGAGCAGTGTTTTAAATATATCAGCACAACTGTTTCACATGAGGAGATAAGAAGGGTGCTTAATAAACTATATATATCTGCATTTGACATGGGTCATTTGCCACATATGTCATCACAGTTGTTTGGTGCTTTGCAGCAAGTCATATATGCAGCATCTAAAATCAAAATCTGAATCATTTTACATTGCTTTATATATATTTTAGGAATTTCCTCCCCTGGCCAAAGTCAAGTTCTGAGTTGTTTTTAACTGTCAAGTACAGTAACAAGCATCTAGTTCAGAGCTGTGAAACAGGAACTTGGGCTGCAGTCAAGATTTAAGATATACATTAACAAAAACCTCTGAGCAGCAGCCATTGGATACATTTAATAGATTCACTTAGATTATTACCATTTTTTTTTACAATTCATCCAGATGATTATTGATTATAAAGATTCTGATTAATTCTCTCTTTACTGATTGGAACAGTGAGCAGTTCATTCTGTGGATCTTAGTATGTTTTTTTCTCTCCCTTTGCAAAACTGTGTGGTTTAAATTCAAATGCTTTCAAGTTTCAAGTGTTACAAAAGTTGCTAAACACAAAGATTGTATCATGAGAGATTACTGGTATGAGTTCTTGAGGTAACAAAAGTTATATGTCCCAAAATAAAATGAGTCTCAGTGATTTTTAGATGAGTTCTTCTGACAGCAGGTTTCTGACCACAGAATTAGAATTCATTAAAAAAACACACATTGTGTCTGATTGTACGAACAAACTGCATTTAATCTGAATGACTTATTGTTTTGTATGTCAGTATTCTGTATTTCTCCCACAGTACTATATCGTAAATTAATCATCATCGCGATGACAGCCTAACGCAAAAAAAACTGTAAACTGCAATTAATAGTTGGCTGAAATATTTGCATTCATGCGTTTTGTCAGCATCAACCTGATAAACAAAATGGACCCAATCTATCAAACCATCGCCACTTAATGCGTAGAGAAAATGTTGGACCACTGCAATGAGAGAATTGGTTTTATGTTTGTTAGCTTTTATTTATTTACATAAAATGTTATTATTTCTTTAAAAAAATGATATCAAGGGGCATTTTTCCGTATTTAGAGCGTCAGAAAATGTTTTATGGGGGCGTCGATTTAAAGTCATTTTGAAACTATTGCACGCAGTTTGTTATTTGCTAATACAGCAGTTTATTAGTTATTATGCAATTAGTTAATTGTCTGACATGGATGGGCAATGTGTTTGTGTGTTTTTTTCAAGACTGTGTTTTACCAATGGGCACAAAGCTTATTTCATCCTGATTCAACACAAAGAATCAACCTGATGACAGATTATTGTGTCCATGCTGTGTTAGCATATCAGGGGCATTTTATTCCACTATTACATCACATTTGCATTTTGTCATGCTCATGTATATATTCAAGTTTATTAAAACTCAGTATGATTTATTCAAATGCGCTCTTTTTATTGCTGAAGTTTTATTTGTTGGGTGCAGAAAATGACATCTTTGCTTCTGGTGTTATCAGTGAATGCTCTCCAGCAGAGTCAGATGAATGACAACAATGTGGTTACAGTTAGAGCTGCATTTGCACATTGTTAGTTGTCTCACACGCGCACACACACACACACACACACACACACACACACACACACACACACACACACACACACACACACACACAC
>JAUBOC010000138.1:7480552-7495934 GCA_032275365.1 Anablepsoides cearensis | reverse complement strand
TTAAACAAATGTTTATTATTAATTTCAATAAATTGCAAGGTAAAAAGGGCATGGAAATTTCTCTTTTTTGTATCAAATAAATATCGAACCGTGAGACTAAAGTATCGAACCAAACCGTGAGTTTTCTGTATCGTTGCACCCCTAATACATACATATATATATTTTTCCCCCCAAAAATAAATTAAAACATTTTCTTGACAAATAAAAAACATATTTCTTTATCTTTGTAGCTTTGTGCAACACATAGGAATATTTATCACCTGATGTTACTGTTTAAGCAGGTGTAGAGCTGTGAAAGTGTTGATGCTGTTTTGCCATCCAACATGTAAAATACATTAAAAAGTGCAAAACAACAAAATTTGCTTTTCAATTTTTAATTTGCAAACATTTTTTTTAAACCTACAGAGAAGTAAGGCATCTTAAACCAAAAACCAGAAGAATAATCATAAAAACACATTAGAAGGTAAAGTGATGCACAGCAGCTTTGAACAGGCATAATCAGGGCTGGTTTTAGCTCAGGTTAGAGTTTTTGTTGGAAGGTTTGAGCTGCGCTTGCTCTTCTTGTTGTTGTTGTTGTTGTTGTTTTTTAACTTTCCTGTTTTGACTGAGGTGCAGAGGAGGAAGATTCCGAATTTGCTGGAACACGGAGATGACAGGATCATTTCAGGACTGATTTTTACATCTCTCAGCCTCTCTGCTGCTTTGTCTCTCTCTGTCTTTTTCTCTGTCTCCAAGCTGATTTGGAGCCTTGCATAGTCAATTATGTAGGGAGTGAGAGATAGAGAGGGGGCTCCGTCTTCCATATTTTGGTCTGATATTAATATTGCATGAGTGCTATTCTGTAGCGAATATCTAAGACAGTGCCTATTAAGGCAGCAGCAGGAGAAGAATGTGACAGACACAAACACACACACATACACACACATTACATACATACACAAAAAGCCGGAGAGCATCAGTGAATCAGTCAGGATCAGGCGCAAGTTGTTATAATTAGTGTTTTCCTGATTTATTTAGAGGAATAATAAGAATGACTCATTTTCCTGTTTAATATGTCATGTTTGTTTATCTTGACATGGCTCACATCACAGTGTACAGTTAGTGCATTTGATGTTAGTGAGAAATGAGTGATGTTTCACTGCAACTGCGCTAAGGATTGATTTTTTTTTAACCCACTGAAAAGAAAAAAAAAACTGAGACAACAAATGCATGCTGTAAAAAAAAAATACAATATTAATAGTTGTAACACTGCATAGTGCAAAGCAGGAGTGATCTGACAGCAGGCTATTTATTTCCAGCTGCCGGGCGGGTATCAATGATGCATGCAGTATGTGTCAACAATGACAGGCTGAGAAGGTCCCCAGTGATGACTGAGAGGCTCAGCGTGGACACTTATTGCTCTTTGGGTGTTAAGTGGCGGTGACACTGTGAGGTTTTTGTGATAGACATATCATTTCATGCCACCCCAGATTGACAAAAGCCTCTAATTTTCAGACGTCTCGGGCACAGATACAGCCGAAAAATATAACCCTCAGAGTTTGTTACAGTTGCTGTAAACCTGAATAAAACTTATGTGTATTTAATGTTCATTTGCTTTTGCAACGGCGCTGAAAACAAATTATTAGGTCAACTCAATATGAAACACAAAAAAAGCTCATCTCTGCTCGTATGATTGTCTTTTTTTTTTCTTTTAACGACCTGCTTTGCTTCCCATTTATACAAATGCTTTATGTAAAGTTGGTAAACTGACATGTAAATTATTGTCGGGCATACAGCTGATATACGATAACATGGATTCACAGCCTGCTTCTTTGATGCAACATTTAGTCAAAACTCTATGATTTACTTCTTGTACTTTAATACGTTTATTGTGACCGACATGACTGTTCCAAATGCGTTAGCACATAAGCCCTATTTACCAAAAAAACAAAACAAAAACTGGTGGTATACTGCATGTGATAAACAAAATTGAGTTGTTGTTTGTTTGAAGTTGTTTTTTAATAAGGGGCAGATATTCTAGAACTGTTTGTCTTCTTTCTGCACACTTTTCATTCAATAATTGATTTACTTTGTTTTTGAATGGACTTTTTATTGTTTTTTTTCTGAATGAACTCAATGAATAAATGAAAAAAAAAGAGTGCTATCTGAAAACAAACCATTTTAAGAAATTACCAACAAATTTAGCAGTGTGTAGGCCATGGATGAGGGCAAAAATTGGAAAGTGTTTGTTGTGTGTTTACTAAAAGTGGAGGCAGCTGATTGTTTGTATGATCAGTCATGTGGTGAACTTGTTCACAATGTCAGAACTAATTTGATTAGGCTTTGTTATCTGCTCTTTTACAAATTTGCTATTTCAAGAACTAAAACATGCTTCAAGTGATTGTAAAACTCTGTGCAACACATAAGGAAAACTTTTAGGTTTTAACAGAATTTTTTTTATTTTCCACTTTAAATGTACAAAGTAAAAAGTAACCAACTAATAATTATGTTTTGAGTTTTAAAATCCAAGTGAGTCTAAAAGTCAAAAAGAATATGTGTGAAAAATATTTGCTTAGTAAACCCAATTGTTTGTTTTGTTAACTGTCTGGGTGGTATGGTTGCAAACATTTATTTTTTAGATACCTTCCATATTTCCTTTAGGGTGGCACAGTGATGTAGGAGTTAGCAGAGGTGGGGACTCAAGTCACATGACTTAGACTTGAGTCATTAATATTCTGACTTGAAAAAAATGTTCAGATACTTGATTTGGACTTTTACACCAATGACTCGGGACCTGAACTGGATTTGACCCTGTTTACTTGAAAAGACTTG
This sequence comes from Anablepsoides cearensis, assembly GCA_032275365.1. NCBI lineage: Eukaryota > Metazoa > Chordata > Actinopteri > Cyprinodontiformes > Rivulidae > Anablepsoides > Anablepsoides cearensis. The sequence goes on along the minus strand of JAUBOC010000138.1, from coordinate 7,493,123 downwards.
ATATTTTACCCAAAATCTAAAGTTTAAAACACATTATTTAGAAAATTGGCTCCAATAATTAATTTCACTCATTTTGTATTAACAAAGTCAGACCGTCTGGCTTTTTTTTTCACACTCAGTACAAAATGTGTACCTGAGCTGCAGCACAGCAAATCAAACCAGATTTTGAAAAATGGAAAAATATACTTTAAAGGAAGATTATTTTTGCAGCCAAGTGTTTTTGAACTGTGAATATAAAGGTACGATTTTTAAATTATTTTTTAAAATACTTGAAGTTCGGCTGCATGTTTCTTCACAATTTCAGATAAATATAGATTTTAAAAAGAGCGCATTGTATATTATCTACATTTAAGGTATAACTGCAACAATGTTTAAAAAAAAGACTTGAAAGGACTTGAAATTCAAAGTTTCAGATTTGGGACTTGACTGTCTTTGCATGAGCCTTGACTCGGGACTTGAAGATAAAGATTTGAGACTTACAACACAAGGACTTAGTCCCACCTCGGGTGGTTAGAGTGTTCCTCCTGTCCTGGGCCTTTTCTGTGTGGAGTTTACATGTTCTCCCTGTGCACACATGAGTTTTCTCTAGGTTCTTCTGTTTCCAACAACAAACCCAAGACGCATTTGTTTGGTTAATTGGTAACTCTAAATTGTACCTAAGAAAGTAGTGATGGTTTATCTTGTTTGTTTCTGTAATGGATTTGTGACCTAGTGTGTACCCCATGCCTCACACAGTTATATGATTATATTTAGATATGTGAGAAAATGGATGAGATGATTTTAATTGCTTCAGCTACAATAAATACAGTAATTTCACTTTTACAAAAAGCCTTGTTTGAACACAGTTTAATTTACAGCTCATGCATTCCCAGTTACAGTCCTTTGTCCTTCTGTTCATTGTAAACAGCATGCATGCACAGTTTGTTAGCTGCCAAGTAAGGTGGCAAAAAGATTCTGCTCATCAAGCAAAATTTTGGACAAATATTATTTTTCCTCACGAGACCACCTGAAGACACAGGCATAGGTGGCAAACCAAGACAGATGTATCAGCCTGGTCTGGAAAACAAAAACCCCAGTTAGTTTTGAATCTGGAAACGTTAATCTGGTCTTATCCATGCAGCACCTGCTCAAGTTTAAAGATGTTTTTTTTTTCCTTTTTTTTTCTTTTAAAGGCTGCTTTCCCACAGTAATACCAACAGCCATGCCTTTAAAAAGGCTGGATTATAAGGCCCGCTCTCCCCTTTGCTAAAATGTAATAAATGTGTGAAAAACATCACAGCCCCAGCCAATGTGAAGAGAACAGTGTGGTGTGCGGTAGTGGTGGGTAGAGGTAGAAAACAAGTGAGAAGGGAAGTAAGAGAAACGCAAAGGCTTAACACCCCCCGCCCACCCCCCAAACACACCCCTTCTCTGCCTGATGTATCAGTGTAGTTGGCTTTCTCTGAAATTCAAATGGCAAAAGCATATGAAAAGAAAAAAAAAAAAAAAACAACTTTGGAATAGGGGTTGTGAGGTTGAGGGGGTTGAGAAAAAGACCTGCCATCTATGTATTAGTGCTCTGTAAATATTACATGAGCTCCACATTCACTGAGTTGTTTGGCATTACTTCCACTGGATGGGTATATTATTTTAGAAACCATGTCTTGTTTATGGAGAGGCATGACCTACTTCCAGACACTCCTCTCTTTCTCTCTGGTATTTTTTTTCTTCTTCTTTCTCCTCTCTCATTCCTTTTACTTCTCTTCTCCTCCCTCCACTCTCCTGCCTTTTTCCACTCTCAGTCTGTGAAATCTCAACCGCTTGTCCCTGCTGAACAATTACAAGGCAGAGAGACCCAAATGGAGATGTTTGTAGAAAACAACATGTGTATAATTAAGGTTTAATGAGCTCTTGTCAGGGTGGAATGTGCAATTAGATTGGTAATAGAAAATTCTGCCTGAACGCTAGTGGCAGAGGCTGGATGTGAAGTCAGCATGGCAGCGAATGAAAGAACAGCGAATTATTTTGAGTCCAATTGACAGACGAAGACAGTGCTGGATGCTGCATTTAGATTTAAATACATGGTGAGTTCTTAAAAACAGAAAAAAGGAGTTTTTTTCCCCCTTTTTCTTCTGACTCTAAATTGTGCACTTTCAAATTACTGTACTTATGCTTACCAGGTTGGTTTCTTGAGAAACGGGACTGAAGGGCTAAAGTTATGCTTCACTTCTGGGCAATGATTGTGACTGGAATGAAAACAAAACAAAACAATTGTCCTTGGCTGCAAAACACAAACGTTAAGTTTTTAAAATACATTTTTTCTAGTAATTCCTTACAAGAAATTATTTGGAAGCCACAAATCACTGCCAAGGCTGCTGAATATAAGAACCATCAAAAATGAATGTTTCATTGAGTGAACACAAAATGTTTGACTCTAATTATTTGATGAAAATGCTTCCCTGATAGTTATACTTTTTGTTCAGACATTTTAATTAGCTTATTTAATCATGTTTTATTAAGGTTATGGTGATGGTACGACTGTGGCTATTTACCTTATTTATCCTAATCTGGGGGAAAAATCTTTGAAAAACTATATATACATTTTTTTTCCAGATATCTGAAATGATTTCTAAGACGGACAGCAGAGTCATTTTATGGTTTTCAAATGAACAATTCTCCCAACTCTTAAATGTCATAATGCATTTTATGTGTATCTTATAAATGATTGGCATTATGTATTGCTGTTGCAGGAACATTCTTTTGGAACTTCTCATAAAACAATGTTGATCTCCAATAACATGCATCGAATTTCACCTTCCAGCACAATACAATAAATATTCAGTCGACATTACGAACGAGTAATGTTAATGAACAAAATATTGGTTTAGTTTAGGTTAAATTATACCTTTCATTCTTTGGTTTTAGCATTACTGGGGCAAACAAAACTTATAAACCTTATATCTGTAGTTAATGCAAAATTTGGGCTGCAGATGTGTATTTACTGCTCAAACAATGAACATCAAGTGTCAGGTGATTTAGACTTTGTGCCTTTTTCATTCTGTTTTTCTTGGTGAAATTATAGCTGGTAGGTCTAGTGGAGAAGACACACACACACACACACACACACACAAAAAATTGTGTTTGGCTTTTTTTATGAATTACTTTTCTCTAAAAGAGAGGGCCCTTTGTTGCCTTCCTCTGGGACTGCCCTTGAAAGGCTCCTATTGTGTGGTAAGCACTGTGATATGATGCAAGTGGATTTAATAGATTTAATGGAACAAGCAGACGTAGCTCACAAGCCCACATGTGATGAGAAGGAGGCTGGTTTAGGCAATCAGAACCACATCTTAAATAAAAAAGTGTTAGTTTTGTGACAGTTTTGCATCCCTACAGAAGCAGGATTGATTTTATTTGAAACGGTTTAGTCTCCATGGGTTTTTACTTAACAAAATGTACGCTTTGCTCTTTTAGTTGTCATATCTTTGTTTCACTAAATGTCCCAAGTCCGTGTTCCTCCTGACTTGTGTTGAAAGTCAAGGTTAGGTAAAGTTGAATCTCTGCGATGTCGTGGCTTTGTTTTCATTGTGTTTACAGAGGGCACAATGGTGTGGTTATGTGGCCGTCTGAAACTCTACACCTACCAAAAGCTTTGTGGGGTCAGAGGTGGGGGAGATGTGTGTCTTTAGCTCAGTGAACCATGCATTTGAAAAAAGAAAGAACGAAAAACAGATAAACCAGAAAGTAATCCATCTAGCATGCCATCATAACAAATCTGCATCTCCAGCTATCTCACACATCTGTTCATTCAACCTTCTTTTGGCATGCTGTCATTTTCTAAATATACGAGGGTATTTTTTTCCCACTCCCTCTTGCAGGTTTGTAATTTAGTATGTATTATTTTTAGGTGTCATTTGAGGGGTGGCCTGCCTCTTTTAGCCCCTCAAAGTGATTGGCAGTGCCAGAAAACTGACCAATAAACCTGAGATGAATGCTATATTTAAACACTGATTGACACAATTAGGTCCATCATCCACCAGAGATGGAGCCCTCTTCTAATGGGACTCGTTCACTCGCGTGATTTAACACAACCCCCACTTAAATACTTGTTAATTTTTTGCTCGAAGCCCACACGTACTATCAAGCACAAATTGAGCTTTAGCATGTTCATTTTAACTGGTTGTTGTTTTTTTTTTTTTGCCGTTTTGTCTCTTTGTTTGCTCCTCTCACCATCTCTCTCTTTCTTTTTCTCTCCACGCAATTTGTTGCATTTGTCGTAACGAAACACACATGCATACACACACAAAAAATACAAACTAAAAATCTTAGCTGCTCCAATTCATTTCGTGCTCTCTCGGTTGCGAAAGACGGGCAAATTTGTTTCCGTTCGTTTGTTACTGTGCATTGAGGTTGAAAAGGTAATGAAGACCATATTTCATCTGCATGGAGTTATTTGACCGGGCGTGGCAGAGCCGGTCTGTTATGGGAAAATAAATATTATGGAAGGTCTAACTTTGTTATCTTTATCGGGCTGGGATCAATGTGTGTGTTATTGGACAGGATACATTACACAAACATGTAGGCCAGAATGCAGTTTGCACACATGCAGAGCCCTAAGAGTACTGTGCACACACTCCAGTTCTATGCATTCATATAGTATGCAAACATGGATGCACATTAGCAACACATAAGTAAGAAACAAATATGCCACCACCACCGCCTCACCCCCATCCCTGTGCAATCCATAACTGCTTTATAGCAAACCATCCCCCACGCTCTCTGTGCTTTGGGTTTTGTATATATGAGTGTGTGTGTGTGTCTTTATGTCTGCATGCCTGCCTGTGAGTCACTGAATGCTCTAATGACCACAGGCCTGACACAGGTATTTTGACTGCTGCCTCTTTCCATCGCTACATTGACTGACATGTGATTATTTATGCTGGGGTTGAAAATAAATAAATAGGGAGGGCCTTGCTGTTACCATGAGAAATACCTCAGAAGTAGGTTTAAGTCCTCCTGCCTGATCGTATATCTAAACACAAAATCATCCCTGGCTGCCACTGCTTGGGTTTTATTAGTGTGTTTTTAAGTTTGGTTTGCTTTAAAAATCAGCTTGATTCTTCTTTAGAACACTCCCCGTTTCTTTGTTTCTGGTTTATTGTATTTCTGAGATTTTCAGCTCTTTTATTTGGTCATTATCTCCTTGTGTGTCAGCTTGTTTTCTTTAGTTCTCCTTGATTATCAACTTCGCACAGCTCTGTTCCATCTGCTGATCAGCTCACCTGCCTCTACTCACTAATCACCCAACAGTCTATTGATGTGTCTCAATTCATGGGTTGCAGCCGATGTCGACTGCAGTCGATGTGGGCCGTAGGCCGCTCATGTCGGCTGCATAAACGGCTGTGAAATGAGACGGCCTAGTCTACGGAAGATGCATGTTTGCATGACCACGCTCTGCCTTGCTATGGCGATACCTTTTACTGCTTCAGTTGTTTTTTCAAGTTATAATTTCTTAAAATTCAGTTTTAATATGGAAGAAATGTTAGAAATAATTAAATAAAAAGCATTAATAATGTGGGTTTAGTTCCGCTATCAGTACTTCTAACTGCGTTTTATTAAATAACTTATCGCAGCAAAATTTTCTTCAGCTAAGTTGCTAAACTTAATTTTTTTGGTCTGTGACAAATCTCCAAAGTCTGCCGTTAAAAAAAAAAAAGAAATAAAACCTCAGCTGTCATTTTTTTCTTTCAATTGCTGACGGCTCAATGAATTCTGGGATATCGTCGTAGGATACTCAGATGCAGTCTACGTTTTCTATCTATGAATTGGGAAGGCTTACGGGACAGTTTACGGGAAAATATGGGTTTGTAGACAGAATCTATATAATCTCATTGGTTTCTTTGTCCAGGTTCTTCATTTTGTTCCTGGCCCTGACTTTATGTTTATTTATAATATAAAACAATTTTGACATGATTCTGCCTGTTTTGAGGACATTTTTTTAATCTCACCACCTACTTTGACATGTTTTCAGTTTAATTAATTTAGCATGCCAATAACAAAAGTTTATTTTTATTCCCAAGAAATTAAACCACTGGTTACAAAGTTCTATGCAGTGAAACTAAGTCAGAACTTGGAGAAATGGTAAAAATATTATTGTAGCCTAAGGTGTTCAGAAGGAAAATAACACTTCAGAATCTTTAACTTTGTTAATTTAGTATTTTGTTTCACACAATAATAAAATGGGGAAAAAACCCTACAGACTAAATTCAATACAAAACCAAAATCAGAACCCTGTCATGTTTGTTAATGCTGGTCGACAGTGGGGCTTCTCATTAGATAATTTTTGTGTTCTAAAAATATGTCCTGAAAATATAACGTGATTACCAAACACACACATTTATTCTCATTTACAGAAGGGAAAAAAAAGTTAAATGTGTTCAAAACTATACTTAGAATTGTGTAATAAACAAGGTGTTTATCTAAAAAAAAAATCACCTGAACAGACTGTTGGGAAAAGTGAGTTGTGGCCAAATATCACACAAAAAAAAACTTTTCCAATGAAATACTGTATTCAATTACAACTGTAAGTTACTAGCCCTTACTGGGAAACCTGGCAGTGATCATGTTTGGTCAGGATAGTTTGTGACTGAAGTAACCATGAATTTTAAATTAAATTAGCAAAGCTATGAGCACATCTTCAAGCCTTCACTGTTTGATCATATTTCAGAATGACTAATGCAAAATATATATTTTTAATTTATTGTTAGGACAAGAGTTTTACAAACACTTGTATCATTGTTACAATAAATACATTCTAAAATCTGAATGTTATAGAGTTGAAAATAAAATAAAGCATCCTACCTCTTTAAAAATTTACATTATGTAATCAGTTCAGAAAGTTCTTCTTTTTTAATTTATTTAATAAACAAGTAGATAAAAGTGACGTTTAAAGACTTATTTCCTTCATTCACGTCAACTTGTCTACAACCTCAATGACCTCACTTCCTGTATCAAACTGGTTTGGGTTTTTAACACAAACATATTTCTAGGTTTATGCTATAAATTCCTTCTGTTCTGACCTTCACATCCATTTGCATTTCTTTTAACTGGAGACTTGAGTCAGGCAAACCCACTGCAGAGACCTTTCCTGTGCCTTTTTCCTTCTCGACCCTCAATCTATCTTTAAAACTCCTCACCTTCGTTCATGGTCTCAACACGACTCCCCCATCTCTCTGTAGCTCCCCCCCCCCCCACATCTCACCTTCACCCTCTCCTCCCTCGCCACCCCTCCCCTCTCTTTGTTTTCCTTTGCTCAATTGTTTTGCTGTAGATTTGACCGCCATGATTAATGACCTCAAAGCCTCAGGAAAACAAACCCAGAGACGCGACACGCTCGGCCTTCTTCTACAAACCTTCCTTTATTCTTATATGTCAGCTGCCTGTACAGTACATGTTCACGCCTAACGCATTATGATTTCTGGTAAAGAGATTGACATGTTAAGACAGATCAGAGACCAAGATTGTATATCCATCGTTTTACCTTTCTTGGGGGATATTTTCATTTCAGTATTTCTGGTTGAGATTATACAGTGTTTTTGCCATTCTTTCATAGCTTTTTTTGTTTTATTTTTAAATATAGAAATTCTGGTTTATGATCCCATAATCATGATCATCAGTAAAAGCCATGCATGTATTAATATAAATTTAATGCCCGGGAGGTTAACCTCAGTGCTCTGCACGGCCAGGTAAAGTTCAGTAACAAATATCAAATTTTATAGTTTAGCTTATGGCTCACAAAGCACCTCCTGTTCTTGTTATTTATGTCCTTACCAAGATTATTTTTGAAAGCATAATATGTGTGTAGTTTATTTTTTCAGGTGTAGGTTGCAAGTAGTCATTTTGTTTTTAATATTGGGCCATTAAGAAATAACAGTATGTTATAAATGTTTTTTTCCCTATTAAAATCCAAACATATAATATGATTCTATCATTATTTTATTTAAAGTACATAAAAGTTGTAATAAGTTGAATGTTGTGATCCTTGAATCCAATTTTAGTTATTTTAGTTATTATTATTTTTTTAAATCTAATCGTCTAATTGTAGTAGGACTGTTGGATCAAGTCTAATACAAACATGCGATTAAGCAGACATTTTCTTAATTAGGCTGAAATTTGCAAACTCAGTTATTCTCTTGGTTGCAATTTTGAATACAACTTGGTCTAACTGAACCACAGTAAACCACAAAGAGTCAGGAAATAATTATTTTTACCTTTCCTCTCAATTTGAAAATTGTTTGTTATTCTAGCCATTGTGTCCTCAGTGACTCCCTCCCATTGTGCTGCACAAGTGCTGCAGACGGGTTGGTTCCTTGACATTCGGTGTAATTGTTTTCTACTTACCTTTTTTTTTTTTTTTTTTTGCTGATTGAGATTTCACTTGCTGTTGTGACAGTAATCTAAGGTGCCACCAAATGTGTTATTAGCGTATCATTAAAAATCATTTTCCAAGAGCAATAAACAAATGATGTCATTTTCATTGCAGGTTACAGTGATTGTTTCTGCTACAAACTGATAGTGTCATTGAGTAGAAATATTGGCAATAGACGTTGCAGTTCAGTCAGAGGTTGAAAGACATTATTGGTCTTACAAACTAAATATTTTTAAGGGTGAATTAGTTTTTTTTTCTGTCGTCTGCTCGGAATGTGCCAGGAAGCTCAAGACGACTTTCTAAACAACAAAATCAATTTTGAAGGAATCCATACATCATTTGTATTGTACTTACTAAATAATAAAATGTATTCATTCTGTAGACATAAACACTTAATAACTATAACACAAGGACTATAGCCTGCAGTGGAAGACAATCATAATAAAAAGATGGTGGTTCAGTTTCAGTCCCTGAACACAGCTTGAAAAACACTTTGAGTAACCTGCTGGAGGCACATATCCATCCTGTTATTTTACCCTACAGTAGCACCATTCATCTCAGCCACTACAAGCTGTCTTGAGGTGTGTTTTAGTTTCTCATAAATGGTTGGAACCAAACTGTATCAGACTGAGAGGCGGGAAAGGTCTTGGGAGTGTGTGGGTGAGTGTGTGCGCGCGCGCGTGTGTTTGTGTGTGTTTAAACGCCTGTGTCTTTCAAGCTGTGGTCTCTGGCTGTGACCCCAGTGTTAATCACTCTACAGCCAGAACAACCACAGGCTCTATCACCACTACTGCTGCTACAGCCGTTTCCCTCTCCTCCTCTTTTTTTTTTTTCTTCCCTCATTCATGTTTTCTGTCCCCCCCCCACCACCACCCCATACCTTTGCTATCTTCCCTACTTGACCTCCCACTTACACAGAATTGCCGCCTCGTTCACCATTATGAATACGCTGTTGTCTTTTTTTTATATCCTCTTAGCTTAACCTCAGGCTGTCACCTTTCTCCAAGCTTTTTGCCTGAGCTTTGGGCTTCCCATGCTCGGTGTTTCTAATGTCTGACACTGCAGGGCGACTCTGTTCTTCTTTTTTTTTTCTTTTTGGCGCTGTGTAAAAGAGCTGAAGGTTTAGCTCACCTCTCCGTGTCTGCAAGGTATCACCGGCCGGTTAGCTGCTTAGCTGGTTACACATGGTTGGTAATGATTTTTTAAAATGCATCGACTCACTGCTGGGTGAGATAAAAAAAAACAAATACAATATCTACCAAAGTTGATTTTCGTGACGTTATTTGTGAGATTTGTTTCAACAATGTCAACTAATGAAGCACACTAGCGTCTCCACTACAGCTTCAGTATACAAATAAACGAAAATAAGAGAATGGTTTTGAATATTTGGCTTAGATGGAAAGTAGGTCCCCGGAAATTTCTGTTGTTCTGCTAAGCTGCATGGCACCGCAGATCAGTATCTGGGTCAACATGCTCACTGACCTTCCTGTCAAATGCCATTTAGTTGCTCGACATAACTGTTGCCGGTAAGTTTGTTTTAAAATAAATATATTACTGTAACATTGGCATGCTAACAGGCAAAGAAAATGTAATTTTAGAAATAATGTCATTGTCATTTTATTGTATCGTGCAAGTATTTTTACATTTGCTGAATAACACAAACTACTACTGAGTATAGCGACAGAACAATGATTATGGAACCATTAGTATATGAACCATAATTGCATTCAATTATTTTAAAACCTGTGCCTAAAACTGTGCCTGAAACTTGGAACATTAGAAGTCGTCCAGTCCAGTTGACTTGTCCAACTTTCCCATCTGTGGAGTCTTCCCTCCAGGATGGTGTTAAATAAAGGAAGAAATGTGCAGACTATAAAAATTCCATCAGTGTATGTGGAGAAGCTTTCTAATGAGTGACTGACAGACTTTTCTGACTGGCTGTCTGACCAGACATCCCCTTTGAAGCAGATTCTGAGCTCTCAGTGTTGTGATTATCGCTCTGTTGTGCCTTTGTCGCCTTGTGACACCCTGGGAATCACAGCAGTTAGGTGTATGAACACTTTTGCACACACACACACACACGCACAGTCAAGCTGAGAGCTGACGAGTGTGAGTTACACAAGCGTCGACAGGGCCTAATTATACATGTCTCTAATGAACTGTAATTACTGACATCCACCAGAGCATCGGGGTCTATAAGCCGAGGACTTGCAGTCATTAGGCTGCTGCGTTACACTGTTTCAGCTTCTGCAAAATAAAAAATAAAAAAACTGACTGAAATTTATGTTCTCTGCTTTCAGCCTTACTCTTTTTCTCTTTTCTCTCCCTTTTTCAGTTTGACGGTGACAACATGTACATGAATGAAAACAACCATGAGTTCCTCCCGCCAAACCAGGTTAGTTCAAACTGCTTTTCATGTCATCCACACCTTAACTGTTGCCTGAATTTCTATAAAGTAATCAACCAATGTAACCAACAGCAAGCTAAAATGAATAACTAATTCATGTGTTTTGCAGTTTTAAACCAAATTTGCAACATGACTCTAACATATTGAGTATGATCCCCATGTAGCTAGAATACTCTTCAGTTAAAATTTTCCCAAGCTTTCTTGTCACATATGGAAGGACAAAGCTAGTTTTAAAAGCTGCATGTTTTTATATGTCAAACTTTAACCTGTTGGGTACATTTCACCTATTCAAGAAATTAAACTCTCAAGCATTCAGAATAATATATAATTGTGTTTTTTTTTTTTGTGGTTTCATGTTTTTCCCATGCTTGCTTATTTTAACGACCACAGCTGCACTTTTGCTGAATACCTGCTGGGGAAAAAAAAAGTGACACTATGTCAGCAAAAATACCCTAATGCCACATAGAATGTTCTGGAAGCTTATTTTTTTCACCAATTTAACCGCTAAGCTAACTTTCCCATTCGAAAAGAAAAATAAAATAAAATAAAAAAACTCAAACTCCCTTTATTCCTCCGAAACAATTATCCTCACAACGTTTTCACTTTGGTACAAGCCAACTTGGAAACTATTTTGGCCTTGTTGCAAAGGATTTTGAAAACTAGAATAGAGGGGGGGGAGTGCACTGCAGTCCTGCCAGAAATCCTGTGGCACAGCTGGTCGTAAACAACTGGGAGACCATATGGTTGTGTTTGGACAGGAGGATTTGTGGAGTTTTGGGAATAAGCCCATCTGACATATGCAGGGAAGCAGGGAATTTGTCCCTGTCAATTGCAATTATTAAAACCCAACTTGGAGACTGAGGTAGATGTGTGTTTTTGTAGAAATTTTTGCTATTTAGAAAAAAATATTTTGGTTTGTTAAAATATGAATTAATAGCCCAGAATGAGCTGCTACAGTATGTTGGCCTTGTTTCACTAATGTAAAGTTTACATACATGCATTTTACAATCAAAGAGTCAGTCTAGGCCTGCTTTCTGTCACCGTTTCATGCAGATACTGGACTGTATGAAATCTTAATTGCAATAGTTTTATTTCAGCACATGTTGCTTTACTGGAATGTTGATGCTTTATTACCAAATTACTTAAAAGTAGAGTCTAAATTTAGCATAGTGTGTCGACAACAATTGATCAGGAGAAATAAGGCGGAGTTCAGGGAAGCAAGGACAAGAAAAAGAAGGGAAAAAAATGCATAAACGATTTTGATGAGATGAGAAACGATTTGGCTTTGCGCTGTGTTATACTTTGTTTACTCAGGATTCTCTCATATTTGACATGTGCCTTGCTCTATTCTCTGCTTCACCAGATTCATCCTTTCCTTTCATCTGACAGCTCGAATCGGGGAGGCCTTTGGGGTGGACTCACACACTCTGACAACAAAACAAGAACATATAAAAACCACAGATCTCCCTCTTTGTTGTAGATTTACAAGATGCACTCAAAGAAATTTTAAGTGTTCATAACAAAAAAAAAAAGATGCATGCTCAAAAGAGATTAACGGCATAATGAGAGTATCAAACAAACAAACTACGTTTTGTTTTGCTTGAAATTCAACATGGCTCAGTATTTCTGTGGTTTTATGACTTGCATGATATTTTCGTCTTTCATGTCAATAGTTGCTTATTGCAGTGGTTTTCAATTCCGGTCCTCGTGACCCACTATCCTGCATGTTTTAGCTGTTTCCCTGCTCTTCAGCAGGTATT
>JAUBOC010000138.1:7464855-7480452 GCA_032275365.1 Anablepsoides cearensis | reverse complement strand
AATCACTCATTCATTTAAATCAGGTGTGCCAAAGCAGGGAAACAACTAAAACATGCAGGATAGTGGGTCACGAGGACGTAATTGAAAACCACTGGCTTATTGAATTGGTTTTCGCAAATATTAAAACCTCAATACATAGCTCATGGCTAAACTATGAGAAATGTTGTACAAATGGATGGGAAAACAGTAAGTTTCACACATCTGCTTTTACAAAGAGTTTTAAAAAAAGATTATGCAAACACAGTTGCGGTCAGTTCTAATAAATCCATAGGGACAGACCCGTTTAGTACAATGCTTCATTTACCAAATCCATTAAACTTTATTAAGACACGTCAATATGATTTCCCTAAATATATGACAGCTGCGTGTGTGTTCATCTTTTTCACACACGGCAGTTTGGAAGAATGTTTGAGACATGATTCATTTTCTATCCAGCTTTCAGACGGGACAAAGATCATTACGTGTTTCTGTAAACGTATTAAGTCAACTTTTTAACAGCTTATAGCTCGTGTATGCAAGTAAACTTGTTTCATTTGTTTAAGAGTTTGCCCTAAATTATGTTTAAAACCCATTAAAAAGTATAAATCCGTTTACGCATATATATTTTTGGCAATTCTTTGAGCAAAAATGGACTTTTAGGCTAAGTAACAAGGAGATACAAATACCCACAGGGATAATTTTTGTTTATAACATTTTTTTTTCTCTGTTAGAAATGTGCCATGCAGCATGAACAGTTGCCACATTATTCTCAATATATTCTGTTTTGAACAATATCATACTGCCTTAAGCTAACTTTTTTTTCTGCTTTATTATCTCACTTTATTTATCTATCTTCTTTATAACTATCGCTCTCTGACTCCCCCATTTTGACTCATTCTCTCAGTATATCTGTAGTTCTCTCTCTCTCTCTCTTTTTTTATTGCTGTTGAATTTAAATGCATTTGGGTCATCGGTTCTGCTTCAAGTCTTTGTGAAAGTGCTCGGCTGTCTTTTGCTTCGGTTTCTACATGTAATTGCTCTATTTAATCTTGTTCACCTGTAAAAGTACACTTTATGTACATATATTCAGGTCATAAGCTTGGCCCTGTTGCATAAATCGGCCCAAGTAACCACATGAAAAAGTGCTTGGATGGGAATGTTGTAGTGATGAGTAACAGAGAAACGGGGTCAGTGCCATTGTCATATTGATGTTCCCATGAGCATTGTTTTTTTTGACTCTGTGTAGTTCTTTGTATTGTCTTTCCATCTCCCCCACCCTCCCCTTATTAAAGTGACAAAGTGTTAGTGATTCAATGACATGGCCGTGGACCCTGATTTTGGCATCAACATTCTTTTTGTTTGCCCCTTTGGCCACTAACGTGCCGTGGCAACATCTTGGACAAGAGAAACCGTCTGATCTGATGAAATTGCCACAACAGAAAATAGAACATATTTTCCCGTAGACCTTCACCTACAGTTAGATTTTTCTTGCCATTTTAAAGAGAATAGTACATGGCGACATGATCAAAGGTAATACACTGTGGCGATGTCGTCTCATACCTCCACAGCAAAGCAGAGGAATCGGTATACTTCATCAGCACTTTACCTTGACAATGCTCTCTTTTGATGTCGTTCTCCCTGACTTATGAATTAATTTAGCAGAACTGCTGTTTGAGAGAAATGTGTCACAGGAAAAAAAAAAAAAAAAGGAACAGGAGGAGGAAATAGAGAGGGGGAAGGGTAGAGATGGAAAAACTGCATAGGGGAATAATTCGACTAATGGAGTGACTGTTTGGATATTCAGCAGAAGTAGGAACGGAGATTATGATCTTGCAATTAGCGTAACAAGGTTTTATTGATTGGCTGCTGCTTAGTGTCTTTGCTGCCAAGACGCTGCATGTGGTTTTAACATGCACTGTGTGTGTGTCTGTGCGTGAGTGTGTAACCCAGCTAAACTACAGCCCTACTACTACAACACTAGTAGAATCCAGCTCTATGGGACCAACAAAATGCGTCTATTTCCTCCTCATCAAAGCTGAAATATAATGGATCACTCAGTTAAAAGGTTTCGTCTAAATGACGAGTGACAAAGTAGACTGCATTTGCATTTTTCACTCACTTTTAAGTGAATGCGTCGCCCTACTCCACCGTTTTCAAAAATGATAAAAAATGTAGCTTCTAGTGACGCATATTTTAAAGTTTCTCATCCTGTTTTTGCCTGTTGAGAGCATAGCTGTAATGATTTAACAGAGTTTGATGCTACTTCCTGTCCTGTGTGTGTCTATGTACGTGTGTGTGTGCGAATCAATTCTGGCAGTGATTATGGCGCTCACTTGGGTGTTGTGATTGTAATCAACGAGGTGTTGTAGTGCCAACAGCAAATCTGTGAGTCTCGGCGAGGCAAAGACACGCCGAGGATCGATGGAAAGCTTTTGTTTTAAATAGGGAGACGAAGAAATGCGATTTTAATTGGATTTATGACACAAGTCGACAGACTGAGCTTATAATACATGCTCTTTTTATTCATCTCACTTTTAATGAAAGATTGAGCTGCGTGAAAGCTCTTGTTAACAAATTTGAGTGAATATGTCATATTGTTCAAGTGCCCAACCTTCAGAAACTCGTGTTTTTTTTCAAATATGATTAAAAGCTCCCCCGGCGTCCCTCATTTCCCATATGTTTCTGATGAGCAACTGTCGAACATGATCCTGTAGTCTTTTATGTTTAACCTTTGACAAATCTATCACCTTCTCCCTCTGTGCTCTGAATTAAACACCCATTCCACCTTTCCAGTTTACATGAGTTATTCTCTTGTTTGGCTGCAGCCCAGAGCTCAGCCTACACGTCTACAGCCCCTGTGAGGTCTGATTGGTCAGGTTCAGCCGTGTGTGACTGACAGGAAGCCTGCAGATTGGGGGGGGGGGACAGTATCTGTGGATCGTTGCGCTGATTAAAGCCTGGCGGCAGTGTTTTGTAAACTCCCGCAGTTCGGGGGTCCCCACACTCACGCCGTGGCCCCGCTGGTCTGAATTACAGCTCGGCCACATTAGCCTGATTTACAGCTTCCTCGTGCTGTTTGAAGTGAAGGAGGGTGCCGTAGTGACGTGCTGCCCCTTTCCTCCAGCTGACCCCACCCTACTTTATACGCTACGCCCCAATCTTGTCATTCCTTTCTTTTTTTTTTAAACTTCCCCTTGAATAAACCCCTACTTTTTATGACTTTTACGTCCACCTTTCCTCCCTTCCACACTCATCCTTTCCCCTCTTTCACTCGTCACTGCCCCTGCTTCTTCTTCATCTCCTCTATTTTTTTTTCTCCCCATCCATAATCCCTTAAAACATCTGGCAACATCTCTTTACCTTTCCCTCCTCCTGCACCCCCGCACCCCCACCCCCCCCCCCCACCCCTTTCTGCCGTTTTCACTGACTGACTACATCTTTGTGAAAATGAAAACAAAGAGCAGCCTGCCAAAATATTTCTATAGCCGAACGCTGACGAAGCAGGGAGCGGAGACAAAGTAAAAAGATGTGCAGGCAAATTTGTCGCAGCAGCAGAAAGATGGAAAGCTCTCTCCCCATCACCTTTTTTTACAGTCATTTGGAACCCCCACCACCACCACACCCCCTTCCCCCTTTCCTTTCGTGCCATGTTTGAAAGCCCACAGTTTGGAAAACTCATCAACTATGGCAGTATGTATAAATGCACAGCTGTATATTTGTGTAAGGCCCCTGCTGCACCGCCCCCACCCCCTCCCCCCTTGTTGCCCTAGGTGATCAGATGAAACTAATGGCAACCTTAATGTGTTTGTGCAAACCTTTTCGACCCCCAGCATGAAATGATCAGAGACCAAACGCTCGGTCTCGGACTTCATCGCAGGCCGCATTTCTAAAAGACACAAAATATACAAGTATCCCAGAGTTGTAGTGGGTTTCAAAAAGAAACTTTTAAACTTGTCCTTGAATTGTTATTTTCTTAACGGCTGTGGAAAAAAGCCGCGGGCCATTAGAGAGGAGAAAAAAAATGCTGCAATAAACCACAATTCGTTAGCAAAATACCTCTTTAATTATTAACGTGGTATTTTCAAGGTGTGAAAAAATGCCCAGAGCTGACAATCCATGTTGACTTATTTCCTCGGCTCAGATATAGTTAAAATGAGGTGATACACGTTCTTTTAATGAACCAGTTAAATAGCAACACAGCAGAGAAAGCCCGGGGGCAGTGCGTTTTACAGTTTTACAGTAAAATATATTTATGAGTTGGTTTTAAACCAACAAACTCTCATTTAATAAAAACACAGATTTACCTCATATAATAAGATTTATGTATATTTCTTTATTTGTGGACAAATTCTTTTGGTAACTGTCCCGATTAACAAAGTGTTGCCTGTTATAAGCAACATATGAGTGTGATTTATCATTTATAGATGAGTTAGGCACACAAACCCAGTATATTTGTTTAGTGGTAATGCTCTTCGACTTTGCAATGAAGAATAAAAATTAAGGTTAAATGATTATTGGGGTTATAAATGTCTTTAACTGAACCCTGAAGACACATAAAGCACAAATACCATTTTTGACATAAATGATTCATAAACAAATAATTAAAGTTTTTTTTAGATATTAGGCTCCAGTTGACAATACTTGTGAGGACAACACATTTTGGATCAACTGTTTTTTTTCACCAAGTAATTATTTTTTTAAGAAAGTTTACTTCAGCAATAACAAGAATATTTATTACACATTGAGTGTTTTTTCATTTAAGACAAAAACCAAAATGGAACATTTCACAATTGCTGCCTTCTACCAGTATAACTAAAAAAAGTTGCTGATGACACAAGGTGGGTTTTTTTTTCTTTTCATGATTGAATGAGCCTAGAAGAGAAAATAAACACCTCAAGTCTACATATCACTTGCAAAACCGACCCCAGTTTTAATCTAATAAGCAACACCATAGATATAAGATTTATTATAAGGGTGTCATGAATGTTTGCACTTATTTTAATAGATATACTTTGACTAATATTATGCTAGAATCCGTCCTTTTAGTCCCTTGTGGCATCATGGCAGAAAACAAACCTCTAGAGATCATGAAAATCAGTCAAGGTAAGATAGACAAACGGACTGAATGCGACTGATCTAACACAGTAATAATAATATTAGGAAGAATAATATTAATAAAAGCAGTTATTATCAAATTGAACAGCTCACTCTCTGCCCAAGGTCTTTTTGGGGACACTTTTGTGTTGCATACAGTACAAGTTGCAGCACAGACCTAGTGGGAGACAGGGAGGTTCATTGACACTCAAGAGCTGTCTCCTCCACTCCCCTCCACTCACAACCAGCCTCTTATTAACAATGGCACCAAGAGTACGAGGGTCCAGATGTTAGTCTCCTGCTCCCACCAGCTGTGCCAGCCTCCGATACACAGCCTCATTGACTCGGATACAAGCACATAAGACATGTTGACATCACAGACGCACGTGGACACTGAGCACAGTCTCTTACAGTATATAAATAAAAAAAACATACAAATGTAAAAGAAACATTTATAAAAGCTTTTTTTAAAAGCTTTTATACAGAAATACATCAATCACACTGATTACATTCCAAAAGTGGACACACAATACATATACAGTGTCCATTTTTTCCTGCCACGTATTCTATTACAAGCTTTTTTCTCCTGGTGAAGAGTTAGCAGCGGAGTTATTTGAGGGTGACAGGATCCTAACAATTCCCAGAATAATGCACATTTGTTTGGATGACTGCACCATCAGCGCTCCTTTTGTTATTTTCAACATTGTGAGAGTCAGTCGTTATGAATCCACCTCCTCTTTATTCTCCCCTTTGTGTCTATTTTCCTCTACATATAACAATGACTAGCTCTGTAGTTCACACATGCTAGCACAATTGTCCACACGATAATGATAATTCCTGACAGTGGGCACAGACAAAAATTACAGATTTAGAAAAAAAAAATGAATAACTGTTCACTGGCTGCCCTTTTGTTGACCTTGTTGAGTATCTGGTCGTCATAAATCAGCAATAACAGTGACTGTTGTTGAGCGCTGCAGAACAAGCACTGGCGTGCCAATGAGCAAAGTAAAAAAAAAAAAAAAGGCTCAGTAGACACGGCTGCTCCCCAACAGGAGGAGACAGAGGGAAAATAATTCTCTGTTTCTGCCAGAGCAACATTATAATTCTAAATTCACTCTGTCAGGCAATAAGTTTGATTATGGTCTTCATTTGAAATGTTAGATTTATCTCTTTTCCCCTCCCCCCTTATTTTCTGCTCTTTCCTCTTCGTTTTCCACTCCATCCTCTCTCTCTCTCTCCCTCCCTCCCTCCCCTCCCCCCACCAGCCTCAGCAGTATCAGCATCACAATGACTCCAGATGATTATTGGGAAACCTGAGCTATATCTCTTCTGCAGCCGCGGTTTGTTTTACAACTGCATAACTGGAGATCAGTTTTTACTGATACACCTACATACCCTCACCACCACAACATCCTGAACTCTTGTCTGTTGACACCTTACCTGAGTAAACGTCTGTTTGTGCTATTTTAGACATGGCAATCTATTCTAATGTCTCTTAGTGATTTGATAGAAAGTGGAATATGGTTAAAGCAGCGATATCAAAGTTGTAGATTTGTCCCATAGATAGTTAAACTTAGACCCCTTCCATCAGTTTGCAGATTCTGAATGAGAGCATTGAAGAAACAGATAGAAACAGTGGGGTACAAGAGAGGCTGTGTTTATTATTTGATAAAGCCTCCCTTATAACCTCAGCATGTTGTGCAATAGTGCTGGCTCTCCTTCAACTCTGCGGTGTGCCACTTCAAATTAGTCGCTTGTGGAGAGGGCCTGCCCCGTCTTTGGAAAATGCATTAGTACACCACTCAGAACCTCATACAGCCCAGGGTTAAACACAAATTATATCATTTCTGTCATCCAATCAAATCACTGACCCTTGGACCTGCAAGATGAGTCAAATGCATAATGAAATATGACATGGCACAAAAGCTCTGATTGTAATCGGTTCTGACGCGCGATCAGACGAAGATGACCTCCTGACCCCGACTGACAAGTGAGACGAGGACTGGGAACGGGATACATGAGGGAGAAGAAGGAAAAGAAACATAAAAGAAAAAGGTGGTGGTGGTGGGGGGGCTACATGCAATTAGAAAGGCTGGTTTTAGTCAATGGAAGGTTAGTTAGTAATCAGCTGAGTATCTGGGGTGAATGGGGCCATTTACATCTTTTGATAGCAATTATACTCTTCATTTCCTCCATATTTTCCCTCCCGCTGGGCTTTATTTTCATGAGTTTTTCCCACCTCCCAGTCTTTCTTCCCCAGTCCTGATGTATCACTCTGCTCATTTACTGAACAGAAACCGCAAAAGCTCGCCGTCCTAATCCCCAGCATTACCTGGACGGTTTTCTAAAAGCAAAATAGTGATAGATAAAAAAAAAAATACAATTTGCTCATTTGTGAGAGAGATGATGACAGAAGGATGGTCAACAGAGGAGGCGTAATTGGGTTCGGGGTGGATGCTGAGCAGGGACCAGAACTCTTGGATTTAGAAGAGACAGAGCCGGCCGGTGTTGGGCCAGCCATGGGAGGAAGAGAAAAGTGGAGGTGTAGGGTGACTGTAACTGGATCTCCTGCGCTGCCCCCCTCCTGTTCTTTGAGCTCTGACAGCGAAGGCTCTGTGGTGTGTTGATACCCTCTGACATGATATTGTAGCAGAAGAACAGCTATGGCTTTAATTAAGCCCGAGATGACAGGAAGAAAAGATGGAGAGATAAAGAAAGAAGATGAAAAAAAAGAGAGTAAGAAAAACAGCTAGCAAAGAGCTCATGCTGTTTAGATTAGGCGTTTGAAAGTAAGCGAACTTTGTAGTCGGGCAAGAACTATTTGCCTTCGCCGAGTTACGCTGAACAAGAGCTGCTGTGCATGCAAGTAAACAGGATCATTCATAAATGTGCAGGATAATCTTCCTCAGGGAGAAAGCAATGGGAAAATAAATAAAAATAGATGATGCACTTAAATTCATCCCAAAGATAAATCCACTTTTTTTTTTGCAAACTAAACTGCATGAAAAGGAGAGATAACAAGGCCTGGCTGTGTGTGCAGAGGGCTGCAGGGTGTACATGTGAAGGTGTTGGAACGAGGAATGTCGAAGGTGATGGAAGCGGTGGTGTTGTTCGGGAGATTTTAAGCATAAATCACTTCTGTGACAAAGCACTCCAATAAGCAGATAAGTGCACATTAGCGGTAAGACAGATATGTCAGCCTCTGCTGGTACCCTCTCCCTGAGAGTAACGTTGACTTCGGAGAACTCCAGACACGAGGAGCTGAATATGTTTATTGTGGTGTTTATGCCTCACTAGAATAAATATTCACTTTGTGGCTCGTCAGTTAAAATAATGCTGCATTTATGCTTGTTTTATGTGGAAGAAGTCAACAACTGAAACTTTATTTGTTAAGAATTTATTTTGCATCAAAACACAAAATTATACCGCAGATCTAAAACAAAATAGCTTGAGCCGAAAACGGAGAAGAACGGAAGAAGAGAAGATTCAGTTTTTACATCAGCTACAGGTCACAGAACAGCAACAGCATACCAAAAGGCAGACTTAGACGAAGAGGCATGCAGCTTTTTATTGTGCAAATTAATTTTATTTGACAGCGGAACATTTTTAGAATGGATATATGATTTAATATGTGCAAAATGATGTCCTAAATCCTGATTTCTACAGGCACCACAGCAATAATCTAATAATAAGAAGAATATACAGATAATGAGCCATTAGACACAGTCAATATCATCTCCAGAAGGCCTTGAGTACTCAGGCAGTGTTACAGAAGGAGTTGGAGTTTTGTGCCAAGTAAAAGACAAGCTGGAACGCTCCCCAATCAATGTTTTTTTTTTCTCTCTCTCTCTCACTGTCTCTCTCTCGCTCTCTCACTCTCTCTCTCACTCCTTCTCTCTCGGTCCCAGACCAACTGTCTATTCATCTGTTTCTCTCGAAATGAAAGGTGTGCTGGTATGCAACACTTACAGTGGAGAGATCTGTCTCTTAATTAAAAATGTTACAGATTGTGTTTTGTTAACTGTGCAGACAGCATACTGTGTGTTGGGAGAGGGAAAAAAAAGTTCCCCATAGTGTGCTGTGTAGAGCAGATGAGGTTAATGAAAAATCTTTTGTGCTAAAATTACATGTTTGCTTTTTGAAGCTATCTGAAGAGGTTTGGACTTAAACATAAAGCAATGTCAAGTACCAGGAAATGCATAAAGAAAAAAAAATATAATATTTCTTTAAAAAAAACATGTTTATGCTATGTTGACTGCTGATCTGTACGATCCATCAAATGCATTGCCTTTCTTTGCATTTTACTTTTAAAGGAGAGTATACATAAGCCATGCACTTCTGTACTTGCAATTTCATTCTGAACAGTGGCATATGAATAATTTATCTTGCCACAATCCAACTGGGAATGTCCTTGGTATTTACATTTTATCATCAAGGGCGCTGGATGAGCCGTCACAGCAATCTAACACATGACATATCCCCAGTCTTGTCCCTTCGCACAATCAAATGCAGTAGAAGGGTACCGGGGAAAATGTTTCTGTAGCCTAAATGTTTATTGATAAAGTCAGAGGAAGCAGCAGATTGATGAACACGCCACGTGATGACTCAACATGACATTCTTTAGATTACACAGGGGTCTTTTCACGAACTAAGTTTAGTACACGATGGCTTAAAGGGACGCGCACGGGGACTCACCTCGCACAATGCCGCCAATGTTTACAGCAGACAACTTAGTTTCCTTCCAACAATTATGAGGGGAATTGAATCTCAGGAAATGTTCGTTTTCTTGTCCATTAGAGCACACAATACCACCGTCCCCAAAGGTTTACAAAAACATCTGTCTTCAAAGGACAGCCCAGAAAATGAATATCAGGCTTGCTCTCAGGCTATGTTAGGACAAAGTAAATCAAGTTAAGGAATTAACACTTCTCTTTTCAATGTTTTATTATGTTGTTTAACATTTAGCAAAATCAATGCAACTACTTCCTGTTTCTAAGAAGATTTGTTTCTAGGCTATTATATTTGTTTGTTAGAGTGGACATTATAACTTCATAAAAAATTATTCTGAATTTGTTCCATCATTCACATAAAAAATATTAAGTGTGTTTTAATCCTGCTGAAAGGTGGGGAAACAAGATTGTATAATTTTAAATGAAAGAAGTAGCTTATCTGACTGCTTGAAGCTGCTTTCACCAAACATAATTATTAGATCTTTTAATTCACATTTATTATTTCTGATGTTGATTGAAGTTTGTTTGCTGTAAGAGTTTCTCATGCTTTTAAATCCAAGCAGCTGAAAATGTTTTCTGTCGTATTAAAATCATTTTTTATGGCTTAACAAATCTAGATTTCATAATAAAAAAATGAAGACAAAAGTAGCCTTTTTGCTCACATTTTTTTTACTGAAACAAGGTTAAAAGAAACACAAAAAAAATGGACCCTGCATCCTTTCCTCCATCTCTCTGTGCCCCTTTATTTTCTAAAAGTATCTGTTTGAGAGATAAATGACCACTCTGCTGCCGAGGATGACAGCCTACACAAAGATGATATTGAATTGATTTCAGAAATGTTGCAGAACTGACTGTTTGATGTATACTGCTAGACATGAATCATAAAAATTCTATTAAAAAACCCTTGAATGGCTGACACCAGAATATTATTTGTGATGATTAATTTGACTCAGTCATTACAATCGGAGTCAAGTTGGATCGTCTCAGACAAAATTGCTTTTCATTCCCTGTTGAATTTCCTTGCTATTTTTCTTTTCTTCTTCTTGTGTGTAGGACTCTGATTTGATTGGGCTTTATATGCTTGAGAAGCAGCACACGCATGTGCTGAGCATCAGTCATCCTTACTGACATCTGAGCTTCAGGTTTTGTTCCAAAAGCAGGCATTTGATGTTTAAATCTAAAATATATGTAAGATATGTCCAACAGATTAAAAAAAACTAATAATAATAATAATAATTAGAATAAAACATTATTTGTTTTTGTCAGTTCTGTTGGAAAAGCAATCTCCTTTTCCCCTTAAGAATTTCACCTAATAAAGCAATTTTGTAATAATGTCCAATTATCTTTATTTGTTTGTTTATTTAGTATAGTTTAAGTTTATGCCAAAAGTGTTTTACATTTGTTGCAGAGATCTAAGTCGTTTATTTTTAAATGTGCTAATGAATAAACGTTATTATAATTATTGTTTATTTTTTCTTATCAGCGAATTGCTAACCTGTACAGCTGAGTGATGTGCAAAAAATGTGCAAAAATATAAAAGTCAATGAGTTTTGTTTTGATTTCATTCTAAAACAAATTTAACTATTTAAATCTGAGGTTTGTTTTTCCTACTTTTTACACCAAAACTACAAACTAAGTTTGACACTAAATATTTATTGTATTTTTGTTTGTTTTATCTTGACTTGTGTTTTGTCATCATCACCAACGTGTACATCTCCACATTTGAGGGTCTTTCTGAGATTGATGTGATAAACACGGCAGTGACCCGTTCCGAGTAAATGCAGACAATATTTTTAGCTATATTGTTAAAACATTGCATTACTTTCTGCTGTTCTAAATACACCACACCAGTTTTCTTAACGCCTCTCTTCATGTTTCTACATAAGTCATTGCAGCTTTTGTATCTTTAACTGCCGCTCATCTTTTTTTTCTCATTTTCTACCACTGTCAGTCCCTGAAACACCCAGGAAGTGATGGCAGATCATAAAACCACATTTCAGTTTGATCTTCTGAACATGTTCCTTATACATTTTCTTCCTTCTTGGCATTAAGCTATTTTTTTTTAAACAGTGGCTCAGATGAACCATGACAAACCTTGGTTTCAGTTTCAGTACAGGTTGAAAAACTTACAACAGATACACATTGTCTTTGCACTTTAGTTAAATGTGTTTTTATTTTTCTTCTATCTGTCCCCCCCTCAGAGCTACACAGGCCAAACAGGCGGCGGCGGGGGAGGAGGCGGAGGTGGCGGCACCTCAAGTGGGAATGGAACCGGGGACGAAGACTACGAGATCCCCCCAATCACTCCACCCAACCACCCTGAGCCGCCTCTCCTTCACCTGATGGAGCACGACTCTACAGGCTACCTCTGTCACTCGCTGCCACACAATGGGCTCATCAACCCCTACTCCTACCCAGAGCTGCCCACGCTCATGATGTCCAACATGTTGGCACAGGACGGCCACCTCGTCTCCAGCCAAATGCCCTCGGTGAGTAGAACCGATGGGTCCCATGGGGGCTGCTGTTTTTCTTCAGAGCTGATGTTCAAAGACACGTTTCAGGCAATCGGATATTTAAATTTACATACGTGTGTGCGTTTGTCACGAAAAAGCACCATCACTTTTAAACATCTTAGCATATTTTCCAGTACGTGAGCCTAACATTCAGAATTATTTCAACCTGTTTAAAACGGTTGGTTTTGAGCAAACTGTTTCCTAAAACGTGGTTTTAACTGGTACGTTAAGGCTAAATGGAACACAAGACTGTTCAACGTTTGCCTTGTCAGCTCTAATGTATGGAAAGAAGGATTGTGGGTAAATTAATCACCATCATATCTGCTTCGACAGCATGCATCGGTCAATCTGTCAGGCCTTCAAACATGAATACATGCTGATTACTCCCCCAGCTTCGCTCAAAAATCCCTCCTTGATAAATTAGCATTTTCAAACCATAATTGCATTCTTGAGAACTGCTGGAAGGAGCGGGCTTTTATCACAACAACGTATGTAAGTTTATGTATAAAATAAACGTACAAATGCTTTTTATTTTTGCAGAACTCTTAGACGGCGCTCTGAAAATGTCAAATAATGTTCAATTTAGAGGTGAGCTTGAAGTTCAAGTTATTCTGAATATTTTTTTGAAAGTATTGCAATGAAAAATGGTCCTTTTAAGTTAGAAACTGTCAGAATACATCTCTTTGGAAGAGGAAGTGATTCATGTTTTTTTTATTGATTTGCACCACTGAAATGGCAGAAAAAACAATAGATTTGGTGACCAACTGTAGCACATGATACTTTTGTTTTTAGGGCTTAAAGGTCAAGAGGTTTATATTTTAAAATTTACTTAAAATTTATTTGCATCTGCAGAAATATAGATAATTGGAAGCTGTATTTTTCAGATGATTACCAAAACAGTTCAGATTACATTCATTTCTCAGGTTTTTTTATCCCTGTAATTACAAACAAGAGTAGCATTTCAGCTTCATACTGTATACATTTGATGCGTTCAGATGGATGTCAAGGTCAAGTATGATGTATAAAGCTCTCTGCAAACACAAGCATAAGTGGAATACAATAGTCAGTGTGCAGTCAAAATATGTCTTGATAAAGATCAGAAATATAAACATGTTATTCCATATATATAATATATATAATACATACAAGGCAGGAATATTCCCTCAAGGTATTAGATTTACAGGTCATTTATCTTCATATTCATTTCACATTTTGGTCATGACCTTTACTGGTGAGACATTGGTTGATTGGCTGGTCTTTCACTCTGCAGTTAGTGTGTTTGTTTCGGCTACAAAGAGCCATACTTCAATTTTAATAGACCGAATACAGCGGGCTGAAAAATAAAAATGCATGAGATTCTAGATGTTCAGGTCACTCAACATATTGAGCATGTATTTAAATCGCATTTATTACAAAATGCTAGAGACTCCCTGAGAACGGGGCTCTGATAACCTCAGTTCGTTTAAAGGGCAGTTTTAGAGCTATACATATAGTGGTAATGGTAATGCAAATGTTCTTTTGAATTATGTTTAAATTATAAAAAACACACACATATGTGTTTGTTGGAGTGTGGTGCACTCTGACTCTTTCCTGGTGCCAGATGCGTAAATATAAAATGTATGGATGAACATGGCTCATAAATTATGACAAAGTTTAATGAACTATAGGACTGAAAATAACATAATCAAAATAACAGTTTTTCATTTAGGTGAATTCTGATTGTTTGCATTTTATATTTTAACACTCAACCTCTCAAGTCCAAATCTGTTAACTGTCTTCCAAAAGAAGCTCTTCTCAGTGCTCTGCTTCAGCTTCACTCTGAAAAGCAGCACCGAAAGCAAACTCTTTCTAAATCAAATAGTCTGCCTGGCAAAACTAGCAAACCGTAACAGAGTTTCATTTGTGCCGAGAGCCGAGTGTCTATTAAATTGGTGCCTCACCTTGACATAGTCTGTTGAGCAGAGTAATTAAGCAAACTCTGCAGTTCAAACATGAGATGGTATCATTATGAATTTTTCACTTGACATGGATGGATAAATAATGAGGGTTAATTCAAATGTCTGTCTCTTTTTGGTGGCTAAAAGGAGCGCCATGCAAAGTATCGCTTGTCCGTGTTGATGATGTACTTTGCGTGTGGGTTCGAGCGTGTGTACATATTTCTGTGTCTTCACTATAAACAATATCTCTGCTGTTGAAATGGATCCACTACATCTGGAGGTCAGGCCTTATATTCAATCTTGAGCACATTGAAAAAAAAAAATCCATTAGGGTTCATCTTTCCTGCATCAGCCATTCTATTGTGGTGCTGCAGTGAGATCTGTTTTCATCAAGCAGATTCAATACGTGAGCTGGGCAATGAAAAGAGTGCAATAGAGTTAGATGAAGAAAAGGAGAGGGTGAGGTGGGTGGGAGGGGTGGAGGGGGAGACGATGGCAAGGAAAGCAAGGAGAGATTGTAAAGAGGAAAAAGGTAACTCTTATTCAAAATGAGCATATACCTCCAGTTTTCTGTACCTCCTGGATTTCATTATTAGATATTTTAGAGATAATTCAGTTGAGGGAAATAAGGTTATTGTGGCTGAACAAAAGGCTGAAAGCTTCTGGTTTTTAATGTGGACCCATTTGATTTTGAAATATGAGGGCATTTGAAAGTACTCCGATGCAGGTGCAACAATATAAACACATAATAAATAGGCCGATTATATAACAACAAGGATGTAGACAAAGCACCATTACAGCAGCAGTTGATCATAGTCATGGAGCTGTTAGACAGAATAGACAGAGGGTGTTAAGTTTGTTGTGCTAAGGTGAACCACAGGACTTAATGATGTTTAAAAATACATCTATAAATGGATTCAGCATTGCATCGGGGTAGAGTTTCTATTGGCCAGACTATAAAGATTTACACTCGCTTATTAGGAATCAAATATAGAGTCATGCAAAAAACTCCATACACCTTTTTAGTTTTTTTTCACACTGCAAAAACTGTCCACCTAACCAAGTTTTAAAATCTTATATCCAGCCAAAAAGTTGTTTAGATCTTGTTTTGAGACTTATTTACTAAACAAGAACTGATTGTGTCAGATTAATAATCTTGTTTTTAGATTATTTGTCTTGTTAGCCTGAAAATTTGACTCAAATTAACTCCAAATTTTCTGCCAGTGGAGTAAGAAAAATTTACTTGGTAAGACTCGTGAAATACTTGATTTGACTCATTTTTTTCTTTTTTCAAGAATCTTACCAAGTAAATTTTTCTTACTCCACTGGCAGATAATTTAACTT
>JAUBOC010000138.1:7444529-7459374 GCA_032275365.1 Anablepsoides cearensis | reverse complement strand
GTGTACTATGCCAGTTTTCTTAAGTATAAAGATGTTTTCTTTGACTTTTTGTATTTGAAGGATAGGCATGTCACAGGCACTTTAAGGTTTCCATCTTTGATTGCATGGACTATTTTTATACCTGCAATTGCAGGTATAAAAAAAGTCCAATAACTTTATGAAATATTAAATATAACTGTGATAACAGTATATAATCTTGGTATATGCATTACTTAATAAAATTATTGCAATATCTTTTAAAACACACACAGTTTGGCTTTAAAGAGTCTTTAAACACTTGTTTTCCTCTGCGAATCATCCACGCCTCATTATATCTCTTTAGCGAGCGTCTGATGCCACAAGAAGGCAGAAACAGCATTTTCCCTTTGCTTTCATACATAAGTAGCAAATGATTCATGAATCCACTCTGTTATTAATTCTCCTCAGCTTGTGTAAATGACCCTCCAGGGCATACATAAGCTTGATAAACCAAAGACATGCATGAAGGGAGAACGAGACTGCGAGAGCGTAAGGAGGAGGAAGGAGGAGGGAGAGGTGGGAGGCTCAAAGGCTCTTTGAGGAACAGAGTTGTTAGTGCTTTGCCCTCAGGGTGAATGGGAAGTAGCTTTGAGGGCTGCGAGACGCAAGGTTTGTGCCCAACCTAAAGGCGTGTTTACCACCTTGTTGCGCAGCGGCTGTGCTTTTGAAGGATCAGTCTCGAAGGCTCCTCTAATTAACCTGTCATGGCAGGGTGCCTGCAGGGATAATGTTCTATTATTATAGTCATTTGTTTCAATTAAACGCTGGCTGATTTTACAATAGCAGCCGTGAACCTGTGTGAGTGAGCCATCACTCCAAACAAGATGGCTCCAGTCAAGCAGTGAGTGGCGAGGAAAGTCTGAGGAGTCACAGAGACATCGATCAGAGCGGAATGCATTCAGATTACAGGGCAGGGAGGGCGGGACTGAGAAAGTTTCTGACTCTGCTGATTACAAGAATCATCGTGTTGTCCCTTCAAAAACCCATTCAGACACATTTCATAACAATTTTTTTCATCATTACCAAATAAACTAATCAAAAATTTGATAAAAACGTTTATTTTAAATCTTTAATTGACATAATTAAGAAGTATTGTGAGCGGTGGTAATGCGTTAAAACATGACCACCATATTAAGTGATTCTGGAGCCTGCAGTTTTATGATGCCAGTTCAATAAAACCTGCATAGTAATCAGCCACCAGATCTGACTGATGAAACAGATGGCCCTTTGCTAGAATAATCCCAGGGACATAACGGAGTTTAGCAGCTTTGGTCTGAAGCAAAACTCTCCTTTTTTCCTCCCCTTGTATCTGTTTATTAAAGGCCTCTCCTCTCTTCTCACAGCTCTTTGCTGGTGGTCAAATCCCTTTAGCTAAATCAAATGGTGCAGGCAATTGAAGCAGCGGTGAAACCATTTCAAAGGTAAGGTCACCAGGAGCAAAGGGAACAATGGCTTTGTGATATTCCATCTCTCACACAATGTGCTACACATAATTGGAAAGCCTTTGTTATTTGACTCCCATTTGACTATGATGTACAAGATGTGAATACAAACACGACAGGCGTAACGAAGGCAAAAAGAACAAGCTCACTTCAGGTTTCCTGGCTTTACATCACAGTTTAGGTTTGCGTGGCTGCTTGTCACCGAAAGGAATATTTAACTGACCGGTTGCTGACTTTGGGATGAATTTCCCTACTTGGATTTTAATTTGTTTTATATGTTTATATTGCTTTTTTTGTCTTTTTTTAGATTATTTACAATGCTGTCAAATTTCCTTCAGTCCCAAAATAGTTTTTTATGTCAAGTTACAAAACATGTTGCACTGAGATGAAATAGATTTCACAAACTTATTCTTTTTTTCACAAAGTTAGCAAGAGTTACATTCTTTAGGGAGAGAGCACTAACCATTTAAATCCCATTGCTCTTTGTGCACTCCCACCTTTCACGGACAGCCTTTTGAATGACACCATTAGGAATTAGCATACAGTACCTATGGCAACCGGCAACCTTTGTTGGATTCTTTCATAATATTTGTACAGCCGTCTGCAGCTGGCTTTATTTAGCTCAGGCTTGATGCTGCTGCGCGATAACCTCTTGCCTTCTTTTTTCTGTCTCACATAGGTGAAAGCACCAATTAAAAGCACTCAGAAACATTTTCCAAAAGGACATGGGAATGACTATTAGAAGTGCATTATCACAGTGGCAAGGCTTTGAATAATGTGCAGCAGTTGTGTTGTGAAGAAACGAGGCTGGTTTTACTTGTAGAAATTGGGTTTATTAACCATACATCTCCTGGGGAACAGTTTATGCTTCTAAATTCTAAAATGTGCCAACAAGAGCTAAACATGGTAAATAATAAAACCTAGAGTAGCAAAATACGAGATTCTGACATTTTGCACAGTCTTTAGTTTGTAACTTTAGAGAAAATCCCCCATCATGAGAAATTCATTAGCGATTTTTTATTTTAATTTTAATCTGCACACTTTGACATTTCCACAATATAGCAGTGCCGTTCATTCCACAAACTCTTCTGCGTAGCGTCCCTCCTTGTTTATATTAAACATGGTGTGACTCAGATTAAAGGGTGACAATTTTGCCTGGAGGCTGTTGCTATGGAAATGCATCTGCTATAGTTATGATAGGCCTATCAAGTTTGATTAATTGTTTCTTCAACGCTTCTTGGTTTGTGAGAAAACTCAAAAAAAAAAAAAACAGGTCCATGTAAAATGGAAAATAAATGGATTTTTATTTCCTATTTTGTATTTTACTTTCAGTCCTCCTCTGCTTTTTTTTCTTTGGTCTAACCGCCTATTTAGCCGGTTCTGTTTCCCCCCCACGTTTTAAGAAGTGTAGTAATGGTGTTTTGAATTATGATTGGAAGTTGGAGATTTCCATGGATGGGGGGAGGTTACAGCTTGGTTATTTGAAATGCAAAAGGAATGTCTTTGTTCGCGGCTGGCTTTTGTGAGCAGCTGCTGAGGCAAATGCAGAATCTAATGTAGTGTGAATATTATGAGTTTTCAAAGCAGGCCAGAGCCATGCACAACATTACTTTGTACTCCATTTTTATTCTGGCAATCTACTGGGACCAATTATGATTAGAGAACCAAGCCTTCATCTCTGAACCTCTGCTCGTGTTTATCAAGACCTCATATGCTCGAGTCCTTTCAATTTGATCTTTTTAGAACCGCACTAATGTGTAATGTATTATTTAACTCATAAATGTTTAAGGAAGCTCACAAATGCAAGCTCATCACTTTCAGATCTGCAAATTACCAAACATTCTCATTTGTGGCTGCATTAAAAGCCCCCTTTGCTCCATGCTTGTGTTATGTCTGCACAAATCTTGGAGAAAAAAAAGAGCTTTGGATAGTTATTATTGTAGATTAAAGATGGCTAAAAGCAGAACTTTTATGAGAATCAGACTCTGTAAGTTATTGAAGGATGTTCTCCATGTGGGGGTCATTGTCCAGCTGCGAACTCCATTTCTGTTTCTATTTGTAATCCCAGGTGTTGGGAAACATGTTGCTCAGGGTGGCGCTAAGTAATTTTTCTTTACTTCACTGCACACAGTGAGTATAATATATCTACAGGGGGCTGATGTGGTTGTTGATCAATACCATTGGCTTAGTGATTGCCATACCAGATGCTGAAAGCTCCGACTTCTGAGGAATTATTTTTTCAGACGCAGGAACTGAAGTCTCCCTTCACCATTCATTACATCTCAGAATTGAAGCTGTATTTGTTGCCTCTTGACGAAATCGGGAGTCACGGGTTGCAAGTTTTGACTGTGAAAGAACAGTTGTCCATCTTTAGACGCTGTTGTTGAGTTGAAAAAGAAACTTTTGTTTATAATACATATTACATTTAAATTTGAGTGTTTTAGATCACTTTAAAAAAGCTCTGTTGTACCTTTATTTTTAACTCAATTTACTCTAATTAACGCGTCGTGCTGCATCTTTTCTTTGCTTTACTGTATGACAGTGACTTTATTTGTCTGCTTATCCTTTTGTAGTGAGCAGGTACATGTATTTGGGGCAGTTTTGCTCATTTCACTTGCGTGCAGAAGAAGTATCTGTTGTCTCATTCATCGGAGCGCAAAAATTGGATCAGTAGATGACTGACAGTTTGTCAACCTCTCCAAGTCATAAACAGAAACAAGGCTATAATGAGTTAGAGAAGGCAAACTTTTATTTTCCCCTCCTCTATTTTTGGATAGCGAGGACTTTTTTAAATTGAAACCAACAGCTTGTAAGAGTTCAGGTTGCGTTCAGTGGTTAGGATAGCCTGGTTTGAACAGCAGGGCTCAGAATAACTCACTGGTACAGAGTTTGTTCTTTATTACAGACTTTTTGTCAACCTTATAAAACCCAGAAGAACAACAGTCAAGACAAGCAAATGATTTGAAATCTGTTGGTTTGATCTAGTTTAAAATATAGAACTAATGATAGTTCTTAGTTATAATCTGGTCTAATTGAATCTTTTTTTGTTTTGTTTTGTTTATAATAAATTGAGTAATTTTTTGAAAAAAATGACAGTTGTTAACTTTGATCATTTATACATCATTTTTTATTTGTTCTTCAATGAAACACTTACAGTGTGGTTTATTTTCAAGGATTCACACTGCTAAACAAAACAGGAAAATTGCTAATCAAAACTGTGAGAAAGCAGATAAAAGACAGATTTATTATTGAACCGCTTGTAAGGTAAAGACCAGGTGTGAAGGTAGCAATCATATCTTCTGAGAAATAACAGAGGATAGAAAAGCTGTCTTACCCCTACGCTTGTCAACAATGAAACCCGTAAGAGTTTTTTGTCAATGTTTTTTTTAGCACATTTTTTTTTGCTTACATTTCTTGCAGTGCATAATGGATATTTTCTCAAATTTAAAATTGTCATCTCTAAATATTTGGCTGATTGGCAACATCTTATTACTCTGAGCAGAGGAGCAGATAGTAAAGCTGGTGTTCTTCTCTCATCAGATGCAGGAGATGGCTTTGCACCACCACCAACAGCAACACCATCACCAGCATCCCGACGGCGCTCATTACGATCCCGCCCGTAACCACCCCATGATAAACAGCTCACCTCCGATACTGCCCAACCCCATGAGCGCACTGTCCCAGCTAAACCCTCAGGTCAGCCGGAGTGCACTGCCTCACGGCTCCCCCTCACCTCCCGGAAGTAAATCAGCCACACCTTCCCCTTCAAGCTCCAATCAGGAAGAGGAGACTGATCCTCATTCGAAGGTACTCATGTGGCTTCTCTGGGGCTGTAGTAGTGGAGATGAAGGTTAGGGCTTTGCAGCGCCTCTCTTAGATGGTTCATGTTTACAAAATTGAGTTGAGTTTTGAGGAAATTCAGGGAGCAGAAAACACTTTTTATTTGGTCGCTTGAAAATTTCAAACATAGTTTTGCCGGCATTTGAGTTAAAGCTGTAATTGTTTCTTGTTTTCTTTGTACGGCATGGTGTGGTGCCACATTTGAAGGTAGTTTAATCTTCTGAGTTCAGAGTTTGATTGTGGAGTTTACTTGAGCTTCAGTTTTTGCATTGTTCTGTTGCATGGAGCTGAACAGAGTGGGCTTATTTGAAACTACCGTGATTTTTTAAAAGTAGCACAATCTATAACGACAAATGTCTCTCATTACTCATTTAAAAATATGTGCAAATCCATTTCCACCATTATATGTTTACTAGTTTGCTCTCTCTCTCGTTATTTAACAAGTTTATTCAGAAAAGTGGGAAACATTTCGATGGGATGATCTAGAGTCACAATTCTTCCTAATCATCTCTGTCATTGGTTGGTTTCAGTCGTGTGTTTTAAAAAAAAAGAGTGCATGTTTAGTTTGCTTCTGCTTTATAAAAAACTACCTAAAGAAATGACAACTCATTATTTCCATGCCTGTTCTCCATTTCTAACAGAGAAATCTAAATAAGCGTATGATTGAATTTGCTATTTTCTTAGTGTTTCAGAATCATCCGTGTATTTAGCTGCTATTTGCACTGATACAGTATGAGTGAAGGAGGATCCTTTAGTTTAAAAAAAAAAAAATACATTTTCCTGCCTATACATATCTGCCAGGCTTCTCATGGCGTATGTGAATAAAAATGATTACCATCTCTCCTATCAGTAAGTAATTCCATTTGCTCTCTCCAATTCATTCTGAGACCACATCAAAGCCAGAGAAGATACATCAAGCGATTTAAAATTCCTTTCACCCCTGGCATGAAAAGTCAGAATTTATTACTTGCTGAGCAACTGCAAAATAAAGATTTGAAAAGGTTTGATAAATTCAACTAGTGCAAGATATTTTTTTGAAAAAGTGTTGCAGGGAAAAAAAAAACATCTCCTTTCAATACTGGGCTGTGTGTGAAAACGTTACTAGCACTGAAACATTGCTGCAATATTCAAACGGTTGTTATTGGAAAAAGGAATCAAATCATGAAGCAAATGTTTACTCGCTTTACCTGGATGCAGTTTATTCATTGATCAGAGAAGCAATTAATGAATGTGGAATTAGCAGATGCCGTTTCAGTGTCAATAAGCTGTCTTGTTGTTTTGTTTGCTCTGATGGTCTTCCAGATGACAGGCGAAAAGCGGCCGTCTTCGGAGACGATGAAGCCGAAGCCCAAACCCCAGAAAAAGAAGAAGAAGAAGGACCCTAACGAGCCCACTAAGCCCGTGTCAGCCTACGCCTTGTTCTTCAGAGACACCCAGGCGCACATCAAAGGACAAAATCCTAACGCCACCTTCGGAGACGTGTCAAAAATAGTCGCCTCCATGTGGGACGGCCTGGGAGAGGAGCAAAAGCAGGTACATCCGCACTCTTTGTGTACACACTCTGCAAATATTTCACATGCATTTGGTTAAGTCCAGGGGTGGCGTCTTTTTACCTCCAATCAGGACAAGAAAACCTTCATATTTTTATTTTTTATTATTGTTTTTTAAGGTTTTAAAACACATTTAATCCACTTTTTTATTTTATAAATG
The DNA here is from genome assembly GCA_032275365.1 of Anablepsoides cearensis. Lineage (NCBI taxonomy): Eukaryota > Metazoa > Chordata > Actinopteri > Cyprinodontiformes > Rivulidae > Anablepsoides > Anablepsoides cearensis. The sequence goes on along the minus strand of JAUBOC010000138.1, from coordinate 7,452,364 downwards.
AGTTAATGTGTATACTTTTTACTGACAAAAACATTATAATGTATCATAACTATTTGTAAAACTGAAATTATAGAACATAGGAGTTTGATTGTAACATGCATTTGCTATTTTTGCAGCTTTAGAAGACAGTTATTTAACTTTTAGAATAAAATGTTAAATATGTTTTTAGCCATCAGCAGTGTCGTTGTAATTACCTGAATCTGATTTTATTTTAGCACAACCTGTGCGTTTAAAAACTGCCTCCGCCTGTACTGCAGCTTATCGATTTCACAATGAAGCGGGGTTTAAATTTCATTTGAACATTCCAGGCCAACCGAGTCAAATAGGTTTCTGTGTGTTTGTGGTAACAAATGATGGTGTGAAATGAAGGGAAAACGAGACAGTCTGATGATCATGCACAGACTCATATTTTTAGAATATCCAGTCGAGGCACAGCCTATTGGGTGTCAAATAAAAGCACCTGTCTCCGTGACAAAGTGCAGCCCATTCTCCGCCACAGCCGCCGTCTACCAGACCCCATCCAGCATGTGTCTTTTTCTCCCACCAAACCTACTTTATACGCTGGACTTTGGAGGCCGGCTGTCCCTTTTATTTGCAGTTAATTTTTGCTGCCTTGGCCGAGGCTCTTCACCATGAATCTTCATTTCGCCACTGACACCCTTGAATGTGAATTCCTCATTTCCTGTCCTTTTATTTATATCTGTTGCCTGGTGATTTGATCATGCTGGGAATACAAGATTAGCAATTGCCTTGTCCTTGGTTTTCCCTCAAGGACATCTGCTCCAGAAATGTTATTGTTTGTGTTTCTTAACCCTTTGTTTCCTGGCATCTTTTAAAGCCTTTGAGTTTTTTTTTTTCTCATCTAAAATGCATTTATCCCTCACAGTTAAACCTGAGACTAGAGAACTAATAAAATCCTCTCGTTTTGCCTTCCCAACAGCAGCTTTTTTTATTTTTATTTTTTTTTGTGCTTTCATGTGTTTAATCAAACGTGCCACCTCGTAGGACACATAATTAACTTGAGGTAAATGAATCAATATGGAATGAAATGTAGCACTCTGTCTAGGCAGTAACCCTGTGATTGCTCTAATTATTACTACAGACTAGCACTGTCATTTATTACAACACAGCAAATGGATAAACTTGACAACAGTGTATTAAGAGAATAGAAACAACTCAGTTAGTGCATGTTAATAATCATTCAAATTGAGTATTTTGTTGTAAACATATAAACATGCACCTTTATCCATAAATGTTAGAGTGAAATGCATTTATGTCACATATAATGCTGAATTTCTACAGTATCCACACAGATTTAATCTTGAATCTTTGGTTCTGTTGTGTGTTTTTTTTTTTGTTTGTTTTTTTCTTTCCAACGTCGCCTGTCACATCACCTCTGCAGGAACGGTTTAGGTGTGTTCTATAATGTCACAGTCAGACCCTCTGGAGCCTTGCAGGAGCACCAGAATGTAAACACAGCCTTCCCCCCCTACACACAGCTTTGTTTTAACTAGATCGTGGCTCCTGTTTCCAATTACCTGTAGCCCTCTTTAAACATACAAAAATATTCACATAAATGCAGTGAAGACTGACTATTTTTGTTTTGTTTTGTTTTGTTTTCGAAGAAATTATCAGATTTTTAAGCATTTTCATTTGTTCTTGTTCTTGTGACTTATTTATTTATTTATTTGAGTATCAGTGTGCCCCCCTCCCCACACACACACACACATACACACACTTTGCTTGTGTTGTTTTGTATCTCGAGAGCTGTCCTTGAGCTCAGCAGAACAAAGTCTGTTTTTTAAACTTATTCTCGTGTTCGTATTATATATATATATATTTTTTTTTATTAAAACACAGCAATTTTTTTGTTTCCAAATTATTTCCAAAAGGCTGCGCTTTATAGTGCAGCATCAATGCGTTTAATTTAACACTGTGTTATTCCTCAAGGTGACTGTGTGTTAAAGCTGCCCCAGAAACACAAAAGAACATTTTTTTTTCTGTTGTTGTTGTTTTTGTTTTTGTTATCCGAGATTAAGATCAATTTTCTGTTTTAACAGCAGTGTGACAGAACGGTGATAATGGCTTTCGGGAGGAGGGAGGAGAAACCTTAGCTTTATTTAATTGAGTCTGTGTTTTGGATTTGTGTACCAGTGAAAGGTCGGAGATAACACAAAAGCAAAAAAAAAAAAAAATAGAATGCAGTCACTTTTTTTAAACACAATACACATATTAAAGTCGTTGTTTTGATCATTCCATCAGTTCTAATTTTTATTTTCTGCCCTTTTTTGTGTTATTCTTACTGTCTGGTTTTTAATTCTCCTTTTTTTTCCCGTCCTCACCTTCTCCTCCTCCTTATCCCCCGATCATTCAGTCTTACGTTTGCAGGGTAATCACTCCCTTCAGCGTCAGCAGGGTGCAGGGTTTTTGTCTCCTGTAATTAACCGGTTATCAAACAAGGACAATTCATGAAGGTACAATTAGGGGCTAATTCAGACGGGACACCTCGGTGTCAGGATTACGACGCAGGCATATGCTCTCTCCCTCTCAGCTTTGTTATTTTTAATTCAGACTGACCTGCAGCCTTTGACGGCTTTCCCCGCTAATGAATTCACTCACTTTGAAATAATTAGACATCCTTAGGCATGGTAATTTGTTTAAAAGTATCTACCATTGCTCGACTCATTAGCTGTGTTAAATTAATTTGAAATTAAAGCTTCTGGGAGTAGTTTGGGTTAGGGTGGGAGAGGTGACGAAAAACATTTTTAACGTTTTTTTTTTTATTTTTGGAAAAATCTGAACCTCTTTAAAGTTTATTGTTTTGTCCCATCCTTGTCTTGTCTCCAATAATCCAAACATGTATGATGAAAATGATAATACGAATATTGTAAATAGAGATGAGCGATGGGATAACATCAGCTGTTTGAGCAAGAGATATCCGCCTTCAGCCCAGTTTGTTTGCTGTTCTATGTGTTTGTCTGTTTGTTTATTGACTGTATGCGTTCGCGGCTGCCAGCCTCTGTGCGTTCGGCGGCACATGAATGCCTAATGGTTATTCTACCCCACCTTTTTCGAGAGGAGTGACCCTGCCCGTGTTGCCACAGACAGTATCTCGCGGAGGATCAGTAATTACCCACTGCATTCGCTCACGCACAAACACACGCTCGCCTTCATATTAAAATGCTCCGGAGACGAGCCGAGATCTGAGTCTCCTTTATCGATTTAAGGGTGGACTTTCTGCAACTTGCTTTTGCTGCTTCAAAAAGTCAGCGGCGGCTGCATCCAGCCCGTGAGTGACATGTGATGACATTAACTTGAATTCCCTGTCTCCACGCATCATTTGAGGTTCATTCCCAAGGCTGGAGATTGCCTTTTTTTTTTTTTGCTCACGCTGTTTTGACTCCTTTTATTTCTTTTTCCTCCTCGTCTGAATGATTTGCTGGGACATCAGCTCTGATTAAGAGATGAGCAACGGTCTTAATAGAGAAGGGGACTGATAAGCGGTACACAAAGTGACAAACAGGGTCTCAGTCCTTGTTTACCTGCGCTTCAGTTTTCAACTTCTTGTGTGCGCTCGTTCTTGACGTTTCATTTTGGTTTGAATTAGACTCCCCCCCCCCCCCAAAAAAAAAAAAAGCAAATGATTCAAATGCATCAACATCATGCAAATGCTCAGGTCTCCTTGACCTGGAAATTGTGCAGCGAACATATGTGAAATGTTTTTCATCACCACGGTGACTCCCGAAATCTCCTCCGCATCAGTCAGCGTGGAAGACGCTCTCATTCCAGCCTTTGGCATCAGCTTGTAATCAAACGTTGTTGTTGTTGTTGTGTTTGCTCCTGCAGAGCTACAAGAGGAAAACAGAGGCTGCTAAGAAGGAGTACCTGAAAGCCTTGGCCGCCTACAGAGCCAGTCTGGTTTCCAAGGTAACAGCAGGGGTCACATCTTTGATATACATGGGTCAGCAGCAATATATGGGGTAATAAATTAGACAGAATTCCGCTCGCTTTTATTTCAAGGGAAAGATCTGCAAACTGCACAAAGGGCTTTAGCGAGCACGCATACTAAATGTATATATTTACGTATACATACATATTTACCAGGTAATATTTGTGAATGAGAGACAATGTGTGTGTGCTCTAAAGAGAACAAAGTAAATTAGGCCTCAAACACACCCAATTTGTTTCCTGGGGAGAAATGAAAAGTAATAGTGCACATCTGTGTGTGTGTGTGTGTGTGCGTGTGTGTGTGTATGTGTGCGTGTGTGTGTGTATGTGTGCGTGTGTGTGTGTGTGTGCGTGTCTGTGTGCACAAGTAAAAGCAGGAGTGGACATTACCTGTCATTTGCTGTCCTCCTGGTGCTTCGTTCTTCCCCGGTGGGCCACTAATGTGTTGGCTGAGGTTTGCTCACATTCACTGCTCTCTCTTTGATGCCCAGAGTATTAGCATTCATCTATCAATGTTTGTTTAAAAAAAAGAGAGAAAGAGAGAGAAACTAGGCAAAGCACCTTGCAAACGGCTCATATCTGCGAGGTTTTGACAATAGTTGCAACAGTGCAGCAGAGCCGCTTCAGTCGGTGGGTTTCGTTTCAGCCTCTCTGCATTGTTCATCACATTCGACTCTAAATTGCATTAGCATATACCAGGCTCCTCCCCCTCGCCCTCCATCCCCCCTCCCCCCCCCACCGAAACGCGACGCCACGCTTCCTCTCATGCTCATGGGCGGAAAACAAGCACCTTGATTAAGGCATGAATGGATAATTGATCAGCCTCTTCACTGCGACGTACATTCAACTCAAAAAGACTATTCTCATCTCTTGTCTCTGCTTCGATTAGACATTCAAGGCATTCTATGCAGAGGCTTGATTGATGCCATGTGCTGGTAGTCAAAAATCTGACTGACAAAAATAAAACCTGCGAACCGTCTTTCACTCACATTCAGCAGCAGAACCGAACCTCATCCTTCAAAATGACTTTCTTTTTTTTTTTTTAAATCACAAATGAAGGAGTCTTTTTAGTGGGAATTGGAGTGGGTGGAACTGGAGGTAATTGGAGGATCATTTGAAGGATTTACATCCTCAGTGTGCACCTGTTGCCCTTTTGTTTTGTAACACTTGTTAGTTTGTTAGAGAGGGAAAGAAAAAAAAAGTAAAAAAGAAAAAAGCTTGATTGCAATCTCCTATACGCCATTAGCCCTTCTCCTGTGTTCATTTGGATCCAAACTCCATAAGTTTAAAGGGAAATTCAGATCATTTTACAAATCGTATTTTTTTATCCTAATCTTCTTAAACATATGACAATGAGAAATGCTTCCACACCACTGTTGAATACCCACTTAAAAATAAGCCTCAACATATCAAACCTATCATCTCACTCTCCCCTTCTCCCTTCACCTCATTTCTTCTGTATTTCATTTTCCACTTGACCCTGCAAATGGGCCTGTCCCTCTGCCTTATCCATTCCCTCATCCTGTCCCATTGATTATTGCAGCGATTCAGTTGGATGGATGTGAGCCATTACTAAATAGCAGACCCCCACACATCACCTCAGCCAGTCTGACAGATAATGAGAAACACTGGATATATTTCATACTTACACCTTTGAAAGAAAGCGAAACAGGAAAACTTGGAGAATGGATGTGTGCATAAGAGCGCTGAGGTGGACGGGTGGGGTTAATTAATAATTAAAGATAGATAAATAATGAGAGGAGGCACGAAACAGTTACTAAGCTGCAATAAAGTGCCTGTGACATGCATATTCTTAAAAAACAAGAAGTCAAAGAAAATGTCTTTATATTTAAGAAACTTTGTTTAATACACAGGATTTTACCTATTTTTTCACATACCTGGAATATTTTCTTTTGAACTTGACTCAGAAAAAGAGAAACAGGAAGTGACATCAAAGGAACAACTTTTTTTTTGTTTATTGAAACATTATTTGAACTCTGACCTCATCTTTATCTGATAAAATATTTAAAAGAAATCAGCCTTTTCACATTTAGTTATCCCACCTTTTTTTCAATTCCTGTTACTTTACATAACAAATATCTCATCAACAGTTTATCTCTGTTGTTAATTTCCAAAATGCATTCATATTACAAAACAATGGATGTCACGGGCACTTTAAGGTCTTTAGTAAAATTGCATAGAATTATTTATAATATATGTAATTGTAGATAACTATTTTTGCCTTCAATAAACTCTGTCTTTTAATTGTTAGAAAGATTGACCAAATAATTACAACAGAATCCTGAAATGACAAGCAGCTCAAAGAAAGACATTTTAATAAGCTCGTGTTTCTTTAGGAGCTGTTATCTTGCAGTCTTGTTGACAAAGCCTTAATAGCAACTTTTGCATTGTTTTGATGCTATTAATTAAGGCTATCCACCATCTGAAGAAATAGAAAATGCACATCTACAGTTGCAGTTAATATCAGTCTAAAATCCCTGCAGCTAACTCAAACCACCCGTCACTGGCTAATTCCTGGAGCTAAAAGCAGCTGCAAGTGAAGGTGTATAAGTTTGGTGACAGACTAAACAAAATGTCTACTAAATAATTAGCGTTACTGATATTTTCAAAGATGTTTTCAAACTTTTTATGGTTAGTGTAACTGTTTCTGATGGTTTTTGTCACTCTTCCAGACGTATAATGACCCGGTGGAGACAAAAACAGCCCAAACAAGTCAGGCTTCTCCACATATGATGACAGCCAACACACCCCTGTACAGTGTGCCACCTCCCCCCCAGCCGTCATCACCATACCTGGGCCCCGGGCCCTTCCCTCTCACTGACCTGCAGAGTTACGCAGGACACGCCCCCCGCCACGCTCTGTCGCAGACGCTCAGCCAATCGCCGATGCTGCCCAGCATTAGTGCCTCTCCACCTTCCTCCTTTCAGATCAGCCCACCCCTGCACCCCCACCAGCAGCTCTCCCTGCACCAGAGCTCGCTCCTCAACCAGCCTATCCGCATGCAGCAGGTCCAGTCCCAGCCAATCATCTCCCACCAGATGGGGCTTCAGGCCTCCCTTCACTCCCCGCCTCCGGGGCAGCAGGTACAGCAACAGTCTCAAGGCCTGTGGCATTACACGTTGCTACTTACAGATGGTTTTAACTCTCATGGATACTTTTATTGCGTTTAGGGTTTTTCCCACCTTCAGTCAGATTACCAGAAGAGCATCGGAGGATCCCAGTCTCCAGGAGCCCCTGGCCCAGGTCCAGGTGCTGGAGTGGCTCAGACCCATGAGTGGGACGGTGAATACTGCAATCGGGAGTGTGGCAACCACTGCAGGTAAGTTTGGACAGATTATCCAAATCATGTTTTATCATTTAAAGTTGAGTCAGATTAATCTGCCTCAAACAGACACAATTGGAATTTGCTGCTTGATATTTTTTCACTAAATAAATGTATTTCATTTAAGAGTTTCTGGTTGCATGTAGTTTAATCCAAGTCTTAAACTCAGTTCTCCTTTAAAAAGTTACGATATAAATTGTGAGGGAGAGAATTAAGTAAAATAATTTATAAATAAATTATGTAACACCCATTGGAGACCCTCATCTTCAAAAAAGGAAAATAACTCCTAAAATATGTGTTTCTGTCTGAACCACAAATTATGTTCACAAGTGTTTTAATAATTAATATTTTATGAACAGGTGAATAATAAATAAAACCAAGACAAATTAATCTGTGACAACCAGAAATTTAAAGTAGACATATCATGCTTTTAAATCCTTTTTCACATTTAACTCATTCAGTTGAGGTCTACACTCACCGGCCACTTTATTAGGTACACCATGCTAGTAACGGGTTGGACCCCCTTTTGCCTTCAGAACTGCCT
>JAUBOC010000138.1:7430921-7444429 GCA_032275365.1 Anablepsoides cearensis | reverse complement strand
GATTGGCTGATTAGAAATTAAGTGTTAATGAGCAGTTGGACAGGTGTACCTAATAAAGTGGCCGGTGAGTGTATATAAAGTGTAACTGCAATGCTTTGGTCTGAATTCCTCTTTATTTTAACTCCACAAGCCCCTCTTTCCCCCACTTTTCTGAGGTGTGTCTCAGATCAACTCATTTTGAGGCTGTCTCTTTAAATCCAAACAAGGCTGTCCGGACCTCTACCCCCTCCAGCTTCCTGAGTGGTCCATTCTAGTTTGATAGAGGGGGGTTTTAACTATATATAGAGGCACAGAAACTTTTTTATTTATAAGTTAATTAATAATGTCAACAAGGGAAGACTTGTCCATCCAGACTTACATTTTGGAGCCAGAATCTGTCCAAGAGCCAGAGGAGAATGAAGAGGACCAAATTGTAGTTAATGCAGACCTTATTTGGTAGTTCCAATCATTAAAATTGTGATGTAATAGTTCAGAATATAAAGATATTTACGCAGCTCAGATATACTAAATTCAAATTTTTTGCACTCCTAGAGACTCCAGGTACACAACAAAATTAATTTAACAGCTAAACAAGTGGATTTTGCATGATATGTCCTCTTTAAAGTATTTACAATAATCCATACATACTGTACTGTATTATTGTTTTTTTTTCTTACTTTTTTCCTCTCTGTCAAAGTTTAATTTGTTGTTCTGCTTCTTTTTCCTTTGTTTTGTTTCCTGTTGTCTTCCAGTGGCAACATGATAGGCAGGGACAAGCCACTCTACCTCACCTGAACCTGAAGATTTTACTCTGCTGACAAATACGACACCGAGGAGTCTACTCTCACCCCCGCCCCCTCCTTTCCCAACTCCCCCCTCTTATGATGCACACATTTAGATCCAGTGTACTCTTGACATAACATCTCATACATACACACATAGACGTTCAGCCACCATCTTTCTTTCTCTGAGTAAATCCTATTTTTCTCAGTTCATAGATTCTGTGATTATTATTATTTTTTTTTTTGACTAGATGACTACTGTCTGTACCACTCATTGTATTAGCAGTCCCTCGCTGTTTAAATTTGCAAAGCACTTATGATGCATTTCCTCGTGCTCCTCCTGAGTTGTGTGTCTATAAGCCCCATCTGATGCAGGTCAGGCTGTAGAGCTCCTCTCGTGTGTCACCATCAAAAGTCCCCTCAGGGACCCCATCCAGCTTTAAGTAGAATGAAAAAAAAATTAAATATACTATCTCCATTTCTGTCATTTTTTTTTCTTTATTTTTTTATTTCTATTGTTGTTGATGCTCGTCTTATTTATTTCTTGCTTGCAGAAATATTTTACTTTTATTGTCATTGTAATTTTTTTTTAATTTTTTTTTAATCCTTTATTTTTTTGCCAAAAAAAGTGATGGGCCCTGTAATGTAGAGAAAAATTAACTCCTAGTACGTTCAGCGTAGGCCTTGATGTTACGGTAGCTTTGCTTACGGGCCTGAAGAATCAACCACAAATCTTGAGTGGGGATAGGAAAGAAAACCTTTTTTTTCCTTTGTTTTATTTTATATTAAAGACCCGTCGAGGTCTACCGATCTGTCACAGTGTGATTGTAAATATCACTTTTATGGGATCAAATTTGAGATTGGAAGGTAGATTTGTTTCTTCTTTAATAGTACCTGTATGTTACTGTGTGTGAGTGTGAATGTATGTCTGAACGTTAGAATGTTCCACATTCATGACGTGAGCAGCTGAGTGTGTGTGTATGGATGCGTGCGCGTGTGCAGAGGCGTGCGAGAGTATCTCTGTGTTTGAGTCTTTCTCGTGAATTGTAACAGCCTTGTGCAGCTGGATTTCAGAAGGAGTATTTCACACTTTCATTCTTGCATTAAATCTGTGCTCACTGGTGTGTTTTTTTTTCCAATAAAGTTCAATCTCGAACCGAATACACAATATATGTCCTGCAGATCATTAAATGGAAAGAGCCAGGTGAGAGATCCAGAGACAGAAAAAGAAAACGCTGTGAGATAAAATGAGATGTAAAAATTTCGGGTGGCGGTCGGGGTGGGGGGGGAGGAAAAAATTATTGCCTCAGAATGCCTACCCCACCCCACCCTCCCCACACACACACACACACACACACAATTTTGTTTTATTATCTGACCATACCGTTGATGTTGTCTCCTTGACATGCAGAAGTGAAGAACTGCAGTACGTGAATGGAGCCGTCACATCCACGTTAACAGTGATCTCCTTTTTTTTTTTTTTTTTTTTTTTAATATAGGTTTCTGGTTGGTGTTTGGTTGTGTTGATCTCATGTTTTTAAACTTTTGTGTGATTAACAGAAATGCATTTTGCTGACAAAAAAACATCTTGTTTTTATCTCTTCTGTGTAGCAGAATTTCAGTTTTAGTTGCTGCAAGACAATAACATTTAAAGTTGTGTAAAAGAAGAAAAAAACCCTGCCAACTGTAGTTATTTTATTTGTAAAGCCAGTATTGATAAATATTTGAAATGGTTATCAGTACTTTTTTTTTTTTTGCTATATAATTATGATAATGATGATGATCACGACAATGATTTTTGTTATTTTTTTACATTTTTAATGCTGCTTTTTTTTTCTTTCCTTGCCAGCAGCATCAGTTCCTGTCACAATGCTTCTTTTATTTCAAACCTGCATAATAAAGTAAAAAAAAAAAGTTTAAAAGTGAACATGCCACATGTCTCTTCATTTCCCTGCAGGCTGATTTTCCTATTTTGTCTCCAATTAGATGATCACACGTTTTATTGAAGACCCGATAATCGCTATCATCAAGATGCACAAACACCCCCAACTTACTCTCCTTTACATTTACGCTTAAGGGGGTCACATTAGTAGCTTATATTTATATTTAGCCCTGTTGGCATTAACTAATTAACCACGGATAGACAGAATGTTTAGCAGCCAGCTTGGATATTGCCAGTAAACTATCTTAACAGGAGAGCAGATGCGAGAAGACGTTTGCTTTGCTTGTGAAAGTAGTGCATCGTAGGCGTCTAGTGTCAGATAAAGAGAACAGAAAAATGCAATGTGCATACCAACTCAGGCAGCCGTCCAAGTGCTGGTTTTACCCCAATAGCACACAAGTCTTCTTGGAGACTTCACTAGAGAGGCAAGGAGAGATTGAAATGGAACTGTCACAATCCCTCCATTCAATGTTTTATTCATTTTACGCCCGCCTGCCGTCTCTTCTTCAGTCGTTGAATTTGCAAATAGATCATTATTGGACAATTGGAAAACCTGCCACTTTGTGATATGACACATTATATGAAAATCTCAGTCATACATTCTTAATGCAGTGTCAGATAACAGGGGGGGTTTGAATGCTGCCACAGACTGTCTGTTGTGTTCCTCCTGTCTTGTGTTTTAATGAATATCTTCTAATGAATATCCGAGTCTGTGTGTTTTTTCTTCTTTGTGTGGACGTTGCCCCTCTCTTTGAGTTGTTGGCGTTAAAAAGTGCTATAGAAATGATAAATTCAACTTATTTTACAATACAAAAAAACAAAAACATCACATGCGTGCACCCTGCCATCTATAATGGCACAGGCCCTCATTGTCTGTAGTGAGTCTGTAGTAAATACAGCCGGCAGAGACTATCAATTTGACAGTTCTGTCAGTGCCTTTAATCCCATTCCTCAACCCTGAGCCAAAGCCATGAGGCCAACTGAAGTGAAAAACAGCAATTTATAGTGGAGGATATCAATATCATTTTGCGATGCAGTGATCCTATATTTTGCATGGGTTTTAAAAAGCCACTGCAGCAACATATTACACGACAACAATGTAGAAATTCCAGTGAAGCATCAACTGTTTCCCACTAAGATTCCATTCCATTCCAGATATTTCAATTCTTTCAACAAAATATGTATCAAAATATGCCTTTTTGTAACCACAATGTTCAAATGTGAAAACGGTTACTATTTGAAAAAACGATTTGCTTGCGTCAATGTTAGTTCACACATTTATTTAAGTCACCACAAACCAGGTGAGAAGGATATTACGCAGATTGTCGAGGTGAACCTTGAACTCCAACTACAAGCAAACCCCTGCAGCCGTCAGTCAGAACCTGTCGGTTGCAAACTTTGACGCTGCGATGGAGGAACAAACGGCAGGAAATGTGGGCGGTTTTAACAAGAAACGGGTTTCGTTTTTGTGCTCAGAATCACTTAAGGTTTCTTCTTTTATGCTGACTGCACAGCACATGATAAAATATTGAACAGCAGAACAAGTAGAACATTTCATGCTGAAGTTTTTTATATATATATATATTTATATCACACATTGCTTTTGTCTAATATTAGTGTTGCTAAAAATTGAACCTTTTTTTCTGACAATTTGAACAAAATTTCATTTTTTTTGTTGAGTAAAAGGGAAATTTTTTTATTATATTTTTTTTTTCAGTTTTGTGTTGACCTGCAGAAAAACACCAAAATAAACAGAAGATGACAATCATAACACCTCGAGCATGTCATGTGGCATGAAACAAACTTGTGGTTTCACACCATCAATGTTCACCTTTTCCAGCAAGTTTGCAACGTCAGTTTTTGCAACCATTAGTTATTGCTTGTGGCGACCAAGAACTGGTCAGTTCTTGTTTTTATTAAAAACATTATAACAATTAAGTAGGGTTTTAATTGGCTATTATTTTAAAAGACAGGGTTTAGTGGTTTTTTTTTTTTCATTTACTTATAAATGTCCCGTGAATCATTGTGAAACATCAGGTGATTGAGAATATCTCTCTATGACTGAGGTAAACCAAATTTGAATTTCTCAATATCAAATTGGCTTTAGGGTTGCACTTTTCTGAGGTCATGGGCACTTTTTGCTCAAACAGATACTTAACATTTAAAAATGGCACTTGTGGACCCTCCAAGCTTTAATGGGCCGTTCTGCTGCTTTTGTTGCTGTTTTCAAAAGGACAGTTATGGTTCTGAATCAAGTCTTTCTTAACTTGGTAAATAACCCTGCATCAAACAGCCCTGACAAAGACTAAATGTGTTGAACTGAGACGTTCCCATTAAAGAGCTAACTTAGAGCTAAAAAGTAAACCTTAATTTATTATGTAGGATCTGTAAAACATTGTTTAATAAACCACCTTTCTCAAAATTACACTTTTATATAATTAAATATAATATATTTTATTTTATGAAGACATGGTGACATTTTTCCATTTTATGTAAAATCCAACCCTTTTGCTTTTTTTTGCATATAAGAAGGTTGTAGTTAAGAGCATGAGGTCGACCGCAAGAGACAGAATGATTTCTTAATCAGAAGTAAAGTTCCCCTCGCACATTTTTTTCTCCCCCCTCCTCATATTTGCCTGGAACCTTTATAGAACCGGAGTCTTCATCCTCTCCGAGCCCACCGTGTTCACTGACTAAGAGCTAAAATAATAAGGCTGCACATTTCTCTCATTTCAGCACTCCTTAAAATTTTTTGACTCAAAGTCCAGATGAGTCAGAATGAGAACCGCACGCATAACCATTTTCTCATCACCCCGGCAGTTGTCTGTGAAAAGCGGATCTCGTTATGCTCTGGATCACCTCGGTCTGAAGCCACAGAAACACGGCCAGCCATACGTAGTCATTTTAGGTGTTTGTTAAACACCACAGCTGCTCCGTTTGAGCAATATCGCCCACACATGCTGCACCTCAGATCCTCCAATAACTGCCTGATGGGGAGACTTTTAAAAGAGAAACGCTGGCGTTGTTGTGAAAAGGTTCAGTTCCAGATGTCTGGGATTTAGGGATTGTTATGAAAATACAATGTAGTTAGAAGTTTGGTATTCAGCTCTGTCATGCGCATGGCATGTAGCGCTGTTTGAATAAGCCTGAAGACGAGTTTGGGAAAGGATTCAACGGAATGTAGCGCAACATGTTGGCATGTTGTATAATAAGACAGTCCTACCATTTGGCTGGCAGAAAAAGGTCCTTGTTTTTTTTTTTTTTTTTTTTTTTTTCTTCTTAAATCAGCTCCATAGCAACCAAGCTGTGGAACAAGCTTCGCCAATATACAGTAAACATCACAATACATCTCTGTGACACGCTGCTTGTTTTTCCACTGATACCCTTTGCAAAAGTACTGCTGCATCCATTCACAAATATACAGCCAAATAATGAGCAATGTTTGATTTAGTTTACTTTTTTCATCTCCTTTCTTCTTTACTCACCGGCACAATGTTTTCTGAACACGGAATAACTACGCGACACAAAACGCTGACTCAGGAGGTTTACACAGAACTTGCACACTTGAAGGTGAAGCCGTTCTTTTCCTTTGTGTTTGTTTTTTTTTTAAGTGCTTCTCATTATATCAAAGATGGCTCGGGAAGCTTCAGCCTGAAAGTAAATAACTGTTTTTTGCAAAGTATAACTAATACGTCCCATTTTTAGTATAAACTCAAGACATTTTTCTGACGCCCAACCAGGTCTGCACTAAAAGCAAAAACTGAACCAAACTGAAGAAATAAAAGCAGAGGACCGTGATCTCATGGCACTGCCTCCAAACAGCTTGAACTGAATTCATTGACCAAATTCTCTTCTGCATCTCTCCAAAAAGAAAAAAAAAAAAAACTGTTTCATTTCTGGCAATTTCTCTCCAAGACACGATGAACCTAAACGATGTCATTACTGATTTGAGTTTGAACTCGCGAGCAAGTTAAAGTGAAGACAAACTAGATTGCCTTGTTTGGTGGTTGTGAGCTCCATTGTGCCTGACACATGCTGTGTCATACCCAAGTAATTTCTCTCTCTCATCAATTACAGTGGTTTTGTACCTGCAGAATCCAGAATGCTTTGCGCATGATTGCAATTTTCAAATTTTAAATCCAATAAATCGCTCCGTCTTTAAACGCTCTCACTTTCTATTTATGTCTGTGTGATAAACTTCTTTTTTCCTCCCGAGAGACGTTTGTTTTTTTTTTCGTCAGATGCATCTGCATTCATTAGAATCAAATACACCAGAGTGTTTCTCCCTCCCTTTGCTTTAGTTTCATCCCTGTCTGTGTCTCTTCTAAGTAATGATACTTTCTATCACTCTAAAGAGTTTTCAATCAGCCTCCCTGGTTTTAAAGAAATTGACTTCAAAGGCTCGGAGCAACTGAAAAATGAGGATTGAATTCTAACTTGGGATTAAATTTGAAGAAGAAAAAAAATCCTCCTGGTGTAAGTCATTCTCAGAGAGCTGCAGGTGCCTTCACACAAACCGTGAAGGAGGTTACATCATGACAACTGGGTTTTACAAATGAATGCAAAAAAATATATATTTTAGATTCTGTCAAAGCTGTGGTGCATTACCTGCAAATGGGATAAAAGATTGGACTTTCATTTGCAACGAGAATAAAAAATGAGTAGAAATGAGAGATTTTATCCAACGATCCAAACTGTTTGGTGTGTTTTAATGGAAAAACGATAAAAGTGGCTTCCTGTTCTCTTTTTTTATACAAGATAAACTTTATTACAAACATGGTTTAGGACTTTGAACTTGTAGGAAAATTAAAATATTTAATTTTTACTTTTTTTCCCTTCTAATTGATGACCAGATCCAGATAATCTGAACTGTAATTTCATTGTGCTCTGTACAATGACAATAAAGGCCTTATCAATCAATCAATCTCAATCACTTTCAGTTATCCTGCCATCTTATTGACGATGAACCTGCACCAGTCTTACCTATTTTCTGTGTGTTATGAGCATGTTTTTGTCTGTATTTGAGTTACTCTTGTTATCTTTTATTATTTGCTTTTATTGTGCTGGGACATGAGTACGTTTCCTTCTATCATGTGCAAACGTGAATTGCGTTCTACCAATAAACGTGTTGCCTCCGTGTCGAGCTTAGTAGTTTCTGTTTCGTCACATTTTGATATTAGCATTCATGCTAAACCGTATTTTACCTCTGTTCCTAGTTTTTGTCAAGTTCCTCGTGGTCCTCCTCCACAGCTCGAGAATTCACCAACGACAGAAGTCCCAGAAGTTTCACAACAAAATGGAAACAACCCGTCAAAATAAAAGTCGCAACACACGACCGTTTAATGCAATGACTTACATGTTGGTTCAATTTGTCTACATCACTCATACGGTGCAATGTGATTCTCAAACTATATATTGTGCAGATCTAATTGGTGAGTATTTGTACTCAAATGTATTGTTTACATTAAGTGTGGACCCACATTTCTGAATGAAAACTATCTGAAAACGTAATGCAGCATGTTTAACTTTTATATGATAAAGTTCATTTAACCTTTATAGTTTTTATGTTTGATTTTTGTAATTTGCAATGAGTACCTATCACAAGGCAAAGTATTTGTAATAAAATCTGATTTGAAAATAAAATGAAACTTTAATTCACCTTTCATTAAAAGTCATCATAGTCATTTGTCTTAAACCACTCGGTGTTTAACACGGTTTCATGTGAAACTATTGTGACACGTGAACTTTGCGTTCTTTATCTGGTATGATTAAACCAATCTTTCTTATTTAATTAAATGAAACTAAATTCACATTAACCAGTTTTAACAGGTTATAAAAGTCTGTTTTGATGAAAGATGTTGACATGTGATCCAAGTGACACAAGCTTTTCTCCTGTCCCAGGAAAAACAAATGAAACAACTGTTTTTTCATTTACTATTCTGGTTTAGAAAACATGTTGGCTGTTCTTGAAATGCATCCTTTGAAGATATCATGTCTGCAGTCTTAATCTGAACTCACCTCCTAATGAGGAACAGCACTGAAATTGTGGACTTTCGGTGATTGTTTTGACAATAGAACGAACAACTGATTAACAGTTGTTTCTTTAGTTATTATTGAGTTAAATAAAGTATAAAATGCAGACCTGTTTGCATTATAACCCTGAGTATTGCTAACACGTTAGCAGCCCAGAAAAGAGCTCCCTCATCTAAACCGCTTTAATCTGAACCATTATTTCTATAATAACACTGCGATTTAATTCTTCATTAGTTCCTTTAATTGCATTTGTTAACTACAAGCTATGTAATGACTTAAATCCCTTTTTGCTCTGATATCAACACACGTACAGCTCGGGGGCCTCCACTTCTTCTGCTTGTCAGCCTCCGATAACAAACACCGCAGAGGTTTCTGCAAAACACACATTTCCCTGCGTTTCTTTTGAAAAATGGATTATCAAATTAAAGGAAACTGCTCAATAACGGGTGCAGTGAGGAATGCTTCCCACTTAATTGAATTAGGGTTTTCATTTCGGTAATTTCTGTGTTTGTTTTTGGCAGCTGACATCTGTTTGCCTGGGACCCGCTCTATTAATAAGCTATTCAGATTGAGGAAAGGGCTTTATTCCAGCAACTGTTTCTCACCTCCTCCCTCTCTTTCTCTCTGTCTTTCTCTTTTTCCTCTCTGTCTCTTCCCCCCCACCACCCCTTCCTTTCTCACTTCCGCACTCACTCAAACGATTGTCATGGAAATCATTAGAGGTGCCAAAGCGCAGACAAAAGAAGAAGCTTTAACGCACACCTGAGCCAAAAAGAACAGAATTGTAGTCTAATTATGATGGGAACAATTAAGGCTGTGCATATTTATTGACGGGGGGACTTCACACAGGAGCATATGCTCATGAATACTGGAAAATAAAAAGGGTGGGCAGGGAGGGATGTGTCGTTGGATCTGATTGTCTGCACAAAGATGATGATACAAAAACATTTAAATGCTGAAATGCGTACAGATGTTTCTTTTTTTATTCTTGTAGTTTTCTGCTTTGCTTACATCTGTCTGACGTCTATGTGCATAAATCCTTTTGCAGGAAAAAAAAAGTCTTAAGTGCACTTGTCATCAACCTACATGAACCCCATTTTCTTTCTTTCTTTTTATATTCCTCCTTGTTGACAGCTACAGACTCCTTTTCAACATTCCAAGAACAAGAAAGTCCAATCTGGGCTCAGCTCTGTATTCCGATCACACACCTCTCTCCTCCAGTAATACAAGTCTACTTTAAAATTCATAACTACATTTGGAAAGAATAAAAAGGTGCCCTGGTGGAATATTTCCAAGGAGCTTACTTGAAGGAAAATACCATTTGCTTTGGAATATTTAATAACCTTAACCTAGTCGTTAAGACATACAGACGTAATAACATTTTTTTTTTCAAATTGCTAAATAAATAAATCAAGTTACGTCTCAGCATGAAATGAGCAGCTATAATTCCTGCCTCTAGGAGAAGGAGAAGGAGAGGAGGGGAAAAAGTGGGGAAAAGGAGGGAATGAAGAGAGACAAAAAGACTGTGAGAATCCTTGTCAAAGTTAGAAAAGAGTCAGCTCAAGTCTCCTCTCATTTTCTGCTTTGCATTTCCTCTCCTCTTCTTCTGCCTTGGAGGCAGTTTGAATTGAATCAAACAACCTAGATTGATTAAGCTCGGATGAATGACTTTCCAATGACACAGGGATTCGGCGGCAGCCTCGGCCCATCCCTCTGTGCAGATTTGACATGGTTATTGAGGAGTTGATGTGAAAGTGATTGCACAGTTTGTTCCTCTGGATTCTGTGTAAGATTGAAAATGTGTTCCCCCCCCCCATTGTGTTGCATGTTGTCATCATTGTTCAATTCCTTATAAAAGACCCATTTGATTCATGCAAAAATCTGCTTTGATTCAAATGTCTCTTCAGAAGAATATAAAAGACATCCGACTCCAGCTGGAATATGAGTTTTCTTTCGTTATTCTCTTTCTTTATTATTTATTTATTGATTAATTTATTTCTTTTTCTTTTTTTGTGTGTGTAATTTGAGGGTGGACAGAGGGGAGAAGGTGGGATCCAGTCATATTCTTTTTAGGATGTCCTGTTCTGAATTTGGTCAGAACCAATCAGAGGTAAATGGTCTCAGACTAGTTTTCCTCTTCCTAAAGTTCTCTTTGTGACTCTACAGTGTGGAGACACAGAGACCCCTACTGTCTGTGAAGTTATCCTAAAACCCTCAAGTGTTGAGCTGTTCTCTCATGCTGCTATACTTTACTGCCACCTGCTGGCCGTGAATATAAAAAAAAAATCACTTCATGCACTTAGTCACAGCACCATCCTTTGATTAATTTGGACATAACGGAAAACACAATTTCCAAGTTTTAAATGAGAAAAAATATTTAAAATTAGAAGCACATGTTATATTTTATTTATTTTATTTAACACATACAAGCTAAACAATTAAAAGCAAATGCTTTGTAAAGCAGCTTATTGGAAAGTCAATAAGACTGAAGATGATAAATTAAACATAATTTGAAAAAAATTCTTAATGTATTAAAAATAAATCAAGTGTTTTACAAATGTTTCATGTGTGAAATAGTTTATTAAAATATTTAAATACTTTAAATTGTTTTTTTGTAAGCAGCTCAAACAACTGTATAAACTTTGTTAAATCACAAACTATATGTGTGTATTTTTTTTGTAGACAAAAACATGTATTTTTTATGCATATGAATTCTATAAGTAAGACAATATAAATACATTTTTTATTTTATTGTGAATTCACAATAGGTTCAAGTCTAAACTTTTCGAGGCTGCTTTCTGATTTATGTCATATATTTTTCATTCAAAGACTCTCACACTCTCACTGAAAAACATTTTATCAGTTTGATTTTGAGTCCTGTTCTTTGTATATAATGATGTTTGCTTTTCACACTCTAACATACATGCACACACAAATAAAATAAAATAAACCACAAGCATGTATTCTATTTGCTGCATTTTCTCGCACAAACATCATATTTTCTTCCCGTCAATTTTGCTTAATCAAAATATATTCACACAATCTCCTCCTCTTCTCTGCTAGGATCCGAGGGGCTGATTGGCAATTTCAGCTGCAAAACCGTAGTTCAGCTGAAGAGAGAGATGGATGCAGCTAGGCTGAGCGCGCCCCGTTGTTACCATGGTAACGTATCTCAACAAGCGGGAGGATGGAGAAATGAAATGGGAGGAAACAGAGAAGATATGATCAAATGTGAACACTCTATTCAGATTTGTTATAGGAGTCGGGTTGTTGCTGCAACGCTCTCCTGCTTGCATTTGTTGTTCAGACTCACGCACACAGAAACTTCTCATATGTGTTTAAAAGCATATGAGCACACAAAGCCTGACGCAGCATCTGCTCCTCACTGATAACACTGACTAATGTCAATAAAAGCATATAAAAACAACCTCTGTTTGCTTCTTTTATAATGGCTAGCAGCAAGCCTAACTGTTTCCATTACACACCCTGCTGACTCGAGCATCTCATTGTCATCATCATCATCATCATCATCATCATCATCTGTGTTCTGCCCATTCTGCAGACTTGTCAGGACTTAATAAAGCTGACAGACCACCAACCGGGGCTATCAAATAAAGACAGCACGACGGCTGGATCTGCTGCTAGGAGCAGCTCAGAGGAAAAGCTTGTAAGAGATAATAAAGATATAAAACTGGCTACTGAAAATGAAGTGCTTTAGAAATTACTTAGGCTTTGATTTATACCATTTAGATCTATGAGGGCAAAAATAAAATCCCAATTTGGCCCTCAATGACCTCAAAACAGCAAAACTTCAAAGTAATAAATTGAACTTTAAATAGCATCATTATTGCAGATCTGATTGGGATATTTTCAGACTTAAATCAGGTTCAGGTTTTATTTTCCTGCTCATTAAAGTCAGTGATGGGGCGTCAGACTAAGAATAAATATTTGAAGAGAATAACAAAATTTAATGTGTTATCTGATGATTTGTCACAAGTGACAGTTCACAGCCTGCAGAATTCATGGCTGTGTGAAGGAGCACATTTTCATCCAAGCATGCTAACAAAGCTACATGGTTGTCATGACGTGGAAACCTTTCAACAGCCTTGATTTAGAGCAGAGGTGTATAACTCATTTTAACCGATGAGCATTATGGTTCACCTTAAAGGGCCAATAATTAACTTTGACGTATTATGTTTACCTTTGACTAGTGTAACATTATTCCTCTCATTGCTACAGCTGAGCACTGCTAACAAACAGTAACTGAGCTCTATGTGGAATTTCCTGCAAAAAACAGCATTTTTACACATCCTCTTATAAACACTACATACAACTGACTAAATGTGAGATAAATAATACTATTAAAATTATAATTCTGAACACTCCCACTTTAAGACAGGGAATTCCCATGCATAATCAACATGCATTATTGGAGATGTTTATGGTCAATGCTGGCTTTAAAGCAGCTTATTTTGAGACAATACTACTGTACTATCCAACTACAATTAGGTCCATATATATTTGGACAGAGACAACATTTTTCTAGTTTTGGATCTAGACATTACCACAATGAATTTTGAACAAAAACAATTCAGATGCAGTTGAAGTTCAGACTTTCAGCTTTAATTCAGTAGGTTGAACAAAATGATTGCATAAAAATGTGAGGAACTAAAGCATCTTTTAAACACAATCCTGTCATTTCAGAGGCTCAAAAGTAATTGGACAGATTAAATAATTGTAAATAAAATGTTCATTTCTAGTACTTGGTTGAA
>JAUBOC010000138.1:7408920-7426257 GCA_032275365.1 Anablepsoides cearensis | reverse complement strand
GTTCTTTGGTTAGAAAATGGGTATATTGCTTTGATTTTACTCAACTCAGTTAAGTGGAACCAGGTCACATAACATGGGTAAGTAAATCCAACGTTTCATTTCTTAGAGTGTAACCAAACAGAGACAAATGCGTTCTGTTATCACTAAAATATTCAAAGATATACATTTTTAAAAAGCCTAAATGTGAGTATTTTGTAAATATTAGGATAATTCTGCAGAAAACAGCAACAATCTGCAGAAAATTTGCTTTCTTGGAATCACATCATGAACTCTGATTGTAGCATTCTTTGTTCACTGAAACAAGGACATCATTCAGAAAAAGAAAAAAAAGAGCCGTCTCATGAGACCAGAAACAGCTCATGGAAAATTCTTTCCCACATAAAGTTAGAGGAAATAGTTGCAGGCATGAAACCATAAAAATAAAAGAAGAAAAAATAAAAACAGTGATTTTGTGGCTCTGTGTACCTGCAGTGACCTCCTTGATAAGCTCAGCAGCACAGTGGCAACCCTCCACCAGCAGGTGAGTCCAGGTGGACAGCTCCTTGGCTGAATCCACTCTGAACACATGAGTCTCTACGCCCTGCTTGGTGCCTGAACGCAGGCCGAACGACAGCTCCGAATCCAGGAGAGGAGAACTTTTTCCTGGGCCAGAGTGAACCAGTCTTTAGGAAAAACAACATAAAAAAAGGAAATTATGACCAGACTGTGGCTAAAATGGTAATTAGGGATTATAGATGAAATTATAACCAGAAAAAACTGCTACATAAGTGGAAACGTGGGGAATGAATAGAATGGAAAAACATACATGACTCACAGGTTCTACCACTAATGTTTTCCAAATTATGGGACAGAATGTCCAGTTGTTCAGTTATGGAAAGTGTGAATAGGAACTCTTTGACTTGCCCAAAACAAAAAACGGAGGAAAATAAAAAAAAGTTCCTCATGGTGGGATACAGATCTGCTTAGCTTAAACAAGAGCATGTAATATTTGACATGCGTGTAAGTACTAGATATGGGCATAAAAGCATTTTGCATGTAAAACCTGGTGGTGATGAGCGGGTGGCTTTTTGTGGGACTGCTGAAGCTCTCTTTGCTTTCAGGGAGGGAGGGGTACAGGAGCAGGTCCTTTTCTGTCAACACAGCCAGGACAGGTTTCTCTGGACCTTGAGACACCTGGACACAGGAACATTTGTGTCACAGTCAAACCATTGCTAAAAACAGTACAGATTATTCTATGTTTTTATCCTCATTTATAACTGGTGCAGTCACATATGTCTGTAATGAAACAGAAGTGAAGGAAATTTATTCTGATTTTAATGCATCACTCATACGGTTTTATTTAGGTTAACTAGAAAATAATTTGATTACTACTTATTTTGCCTAATCATCTATTTTTATGATGAAACTGTGATTTATTTGAGGTACAATCTGGTTTGAGTGACATGTCAAGGTTGACTCAAACAGAACGTGCTCTCTTTGATGCATTTAGTTAACACACACCCTAATTACACTGACCACACACAGGAAGTGTGTGTGAAAATCTGGTCATGTGATTAGGGAGACTTCCTCCACCAGCGTAATGTTTTGAAGTGGGAACAAGATTTTTGTTTTCTGATTTGTGGCCATTTTGCAGAGACAATAAATGTCTGTGATTGGCCCAGATAGCTGGGGTTTCTTCTTCCACATGACATTCAGTCATATTCCTGTATTTGTCCCTTGTTCCCGACACACACCAATGAACGCAACGTTCTTTTTCAGAACTGTTGAAATGTATTTTTTCAAGAACTTTCGAGAACTTTTCAACAAACTTTAAGAAAAGATACCAGGTAATTGTAGCCTTTTATTACACCATTCCTCCATACCTGCTCCGTAAGCCAGCCCAAATGTTTGACTTCAATGCCAGGCTGCATTCGCTTCATCTCCTCCTTTACATGTGGTAAAAGGTTTGCAGTAGCAGATTGAATGGCATTGTACCAGGACTGAGCCATAGCTGGGTCTTTGGCCCGCAGAAACACGGAGTTCTTTCTGTTGCATGAAATAACCTCAAAATACCTGACAAGGGAGATGAGAAAGGGAAGAAGAGAAAAAGGGAAATAGAAAAAAATTGCCTGTTAGAGAATCAAAAGACAAATGGCGACACTAGAGGGGGGAAAGGGGGTTTCATATATTAACAAAGAGAATATGTAAGCGAGTTAATAAAACACTGCTTTACAATAATCTCTCAAACCACATTGATGCTTTTATGTTGGCATCTGATTTTATTTTCTCAAACAGAAAGTGCTGCACATGTAGTACCTGTTCTCTGTGTCTGGGGGGCACTGTTTCCGTGACACCTGGCACATCTTCAGAGGGATGCTGCGAGGGTCTTTCACCTCAGCAGGGGAGGGCTCAGTGCCCCTCTGAGGTGTGGAGGGAGGAGAATCCCATGGGAGGGAGGCTCCAGGGGAACCGGGGCTTTTAAAGAAAGCTGACATCTCCTTGATGTACTTCACTGTAGGGGAGAAAGCGGGGCAGAGGGGAAATGAGATAAAAAGCAAGAAGAGGCACAAGAGGGGGAAAAAGAGGAGGGAGATTAAAAAAAAAAGTTAGGAAAAATGTAGCACTTAGGAAGTGTTTCAAAATGCTGTTGCAGTCTATCCATGGACTGATTCTGTGACAAATGTTTTAGAGAAAATGAGTCTATCCAGATCTTCATATAACAATTCAACCATGATGAATACATCAAGGAGTGTTGGGTGTAAATTCATCTAAGCATTGTTTTTTTGAGTCTACTGGCAAAAGTGAGAAAAACTTGAGCACCAGCTGGAGTCAGAGAGGGCATGTAATTCACTCTTGCCGTGCACTAACACAATGCCATGGAAGACTAAGCACAGCTGGAGTTGTTGGGGAAGTCGTGAACCAAACAGGGATAAGTGTGTGTGTGTGTGTGTGTGTGTGTGTGTGTGTAGGGGGTACTATCTGGAGCTGTCTCTGCCACCTTTTGAAATCACTTTGCAGCCAGGATTATTCACTGCAAGTGCAGTGTGCCAAAAGGTCACTTTCTCACTTATTGTCTATTTAAAGTCACTAATTAGCCTTGCATACATATCGTAATGGGCAGGAGGCGACGTTGCTCCCTCTCCATTCATTTTGCTACGGAACTCTTGTGATGAGGCGACAACTGCTTGCCCTCCTCCAGCCGAGAGGCCCGGCAAAATCTGTTCATGTGAAATTTGGAGCTCATGTGGGCTTGTGACGCAACACAAGAAAGTTGAAGTGTTCAACTTTTGTCGCTGCCGCTTGGCCCTACAACCAATCAGCGAGGGTTTCATTGACTTTCCAGTGAGCAGAGAGTATGTTTCACACTGCAGTCAGCAACCACTTTCAACATGGAGGAAAACATTATCCATAGCTTTCCTATTAGACTGAAGATCTCATATTTTAGAGATTTAGAAGGCTTGTGAGCTGAAGATTTGAGCATCAAGTTTTAAATGGTTTTTTTTTTGTGGATTAAAAAGTACCCAGGGTTGAAAACTTTTGTGGATTAAACCAGGAATCACAAAACCTATGCAGGACATTTCAGTTAGGTATGGAAGATCCTACTTATCCTTCATCTCCAAATATTCCTCCTAAATTAATGCACCCTTGGTTAGGGACATATATTTCACACTGATTGATGTGACTTAACTAAATGTTACTTAACCTACTTCAGCAGCAGGATTGAGCTCAGCACTGTGCTATGCACTGCTTTGCCAATATTCATTTAAAAAGTCTCTAAAAGCCCTACAAGCCGTGGACATTCTAGTATTGACTCTTCAAGGATGTCACACATTTTTCCATGGTGGTAAAATGTCAGATGCATGACTTCTACCAACCTTTGAGGTTTTTAATAGGTGGTCTTTAGTCCAACAATCCAATGATGACATCCTAGAAGATGATTCCTGGTTTCTGAAAACATTCACCCCGTGTTCCAAGTGTAATAAGCCAAGTGTAGGAAGGAGAGCTGCTAAAATGAGGTGTGACCCCTGGACTACAAGGCCTGGCTAACCTACTGTATGAAGCAAATTAAAGCCAGTTAAAGGCTGATGGATCTCTTTCTGTACTAGCCTGAACTTATTCTTTCACCTTGTTTGGGTAAGACTCAAAGAAAAACAGAGTCTGAACCTGTTGGATGGAGAGCCAGTGATTGAGTAAGAACTAAACCCTTAACAAAGACAAGAGGTGACTTTGCAGCATTCATCAAAAAAACCATATCAAGTGGAAACAATTACAAAACCAAACAATGGGGAGCAGGATACAGAGCTGGAAACTGGACACAAACAGTAGAATGTGACAACTAACAAGATAAATAAGATCATTTAAACAGGGAGGATACTGAGTGGAGACAGCTGAGTCTAAATAACAGATGCATGGCAGGAGTGAATGGCACTGAGGATCCAGGAAGGCTGAACAAATAATGACAACTGAAACAAGGTGTAAACCAATAAAAATTTAGCATCACCCCATCACCTCTTAATGACAAGTTGTGAACCAAAATAAGGGGGAAAAATCCACTTCTCAAATGCATTGAATGAAAAGATGGGGCAGTTTGAACCTGAGCTTGTAGAACAGAATATCATATATCAACATTAAAAACAGGTTTAATGATAAACCAAAAAGACCAGAAAGGAGCGAAGCTGCAGAAAGGTATTATAATCATATAGTATAATTAAGTACGAACAAATTACATTTAGTAGCTTTATTCTGTGAACATAAAATTAGGTTTCACTACACACCCATGTACTGTACACACACCTCCACACAGAAACCACACACATTTTCAGCTCCGGTTCAGTAAGCTGTGGGATGGGTTCAGCACAAGTAGCCTCTGCTGGAGTAAAAATAGCCCAAAGGACATGGGGAGGCAGGAGGTGGAAGGGAAAGCTCTGGTTTCACTGGGGAAGTGTGAAGTGCTCTTTTTGCACAGCACAAGAGACGAGTGGCCAAAGGGCAGGCAGAAGAACCGCAGCACAGGTCAACAGGGGGGCTGCCTCTAGTACCAAAACAGAGCTAACTGTAGAGTTATCTTCTTTAACTTCAAAAAGTGAATCAGGGTGATGGCTTCTTTTTATACCTCAAACAGTTCACTAATAAATTGGGTTTTTCATTTAACATATAGGCAACAGTTTTGTTGAGCTTGTTTTGTTAAATATATAACATTCTGTGCTTAGTAAGAGAGTTAAAGTAGTGGATTTCTACATTTATACATATGTTACTCAGCTAAAACACTAAAACCATGGCCAACATGAATGCCGTTTAATCATGTTACCACTTTGCTACAAACAATTTTGTTGACCTAGCAAGTGGCTTTGGAAGGTGATGTTTATGTGGCTTGTTGGTTTTGGTCTCAGCTGCAGAAAGCTTTCATTTTGACTCTTGGAATGGAAAAGTAAACAGTCCACCCATGTGCTACCACTATGTGGGAAAACATAGGTCCTTTGTGTTTTTATAAGAATACTTACAAGTCTTACACATAGAGTGACCATAATTACAATTAGCCCACTGTATATCAGAACAGTCTCAGTGGAAAGCGAGTTTATTGTCCGTTTCAGGTGGGTGACGACAATTTCTTTATTATATACTTTCTAAAAGTGTTTTTTAAACATTCAATTAAAGAATAAATGTTTTTGCATCGGCAGAAGCATCTAATTACATGAAAAATTTGCTTGTAATTCCCTCATTTAGACAAATGAAATCTGATAAATGATAAAAAGGTGAATAGACAAACAAAATGGGCCATGTGTGGACTGAGAACAAGATTCAAACAGTAAGAAACCAGTACATACATGCTTTGAAGTCAACTTGCATATGGATGGTTTCAAGAAAAAAAGTGTCCATCCATTTGCTCCTGTGCCAACAAACACAATGATGTTTGTACCACCGGGAGGCCAACTGTTTCTTGTTCCTGCACTAAGGCAATTTAAAATTTATGTGGTCAGTCTCAACACTCCCTGCAAGGCCATGATACCAAAAATAGAAACAAGATTGCTTTCATTATTGCCTCAAGTGGAAGGTACTAGTGAGGGTCTCCTGGATCCTTCAGATACACGGAAGACAAATTTCTTTTAGACAATCTTTGTTTTTTTCTTTTTACATTGTACTAAATTTCAGTTTGTTTTTCTCACCAGACATCACACAATTCCTCACAAAGACCAAGTCTGGAATAATAATGTTGACGTAAAATAACAGACGTTATGATGTTTCTCATAAAACACAGTAAAACTGATTCCGTCTCTTTATTGTGACATTTTTAAGTGAGCTCTGGTGCCCTGCTTTCATCAGTGATATTCATGCTTCTTGAGGCACACCCACCCGTACCTAACCAGGTTAATTGGGTTTCATTAGGAATATCAAATGTCTGTTTGTAAGATTTCATACATGTTTTGTACATGATTTACAACAAAACTGAGTTTATCTATTCTGTAGTAGACCCAGACTATTTGTGTTTTTCCTTAAAGGGGTAAAAAGGTGACTTTACAATAATGTAATTTTTTTTATTGCTCACATGTTTTATATATTAATCGATTACATATAAAAAAAATTCTAAGTACATATTTTTAAATACAAGTTTTTGCACTCAGACAATATTTTCTGTCTCCAAAAAATGGTTGAAAAATGTAATTTAGTAAAGGAAGTTCCTATGTTTGTTCATGAAGTTTATTTTATGTATTTATTCATTCAAGAAAAGATAGGACAATATTTGGAATGGGTAAAGAAATGTGGAAAAAAAAGCTACAGAGAAAAGGAGAGGCAGTCAATATTACTGACAACATGTAAAAAATAAAACAAAATAAAAAGCTTGATTAGACCAAACATTGCAAACCTAATGCAGGAATTAAACAAGAGGAGAAGACTGGTGACTCCACAAAAGAAAAATGTAACTATAACCCGGAGAAAAGTGAGACAGGAAAATAGAAAAGTGGGAGTAAGACAAATTCATTTGGGTGTGTGAGACAGGCAGTGCAGACACACGGGATATACAGCTAAGCTTAGCCAAAAAATGTTGCTGCAAATACCAGCGGCGGCATATTCAATACAGTGCTAAAATTAGCAGAGATGACACTGTTATTAGCTTATCCAGCAGCCGGGGACACTACATTTGTAGTGTGTGTGTGTGTGTGTGTGTGTGTGTGTGTGTGTGTGTGTGTGTGTGTGTGTGTGTGTTTCTTCCCTCGTGTGCAGACATTTCCTACAAAAACAATCAACCTCTCCTGGAAAACATTTCAAGCTTATAGTTAAAAGAAAATGCTTATTCATAATTTCCTACACAGGACAAACTGACAAATTACAAGTTTTCAACTGTCAAATTTTGCTTAGCCAACATTTAACTTACCTTTCGATTGTCAAACCTACACTTTTTAGCCACAACAGTAAAATCTATGACTGATAAAATGAACAAAATTGATAACATCTTACATAAATTGTGTCACGTCATTTAGAAGGGTTTATGCACCATCTTCTTCAGCAAGTGCTTTGCACACAGCCAAATAAAAATTTTCTAATCTGGATGAACTTTTCTTTTGAGTTTCTGCATCCAATCTATCAGTTATCCAATGCAAACAATAATAGTAGTTTGATGGGTAGAGCACTTGCTAACACATTTCTTGACTTGGGAGTCAAAAAGTGGCATCAGTTTGTCGGACACCAAACAATGTACTAAATCTGAACAGCAAGCCTTCATTCCCCGACCACTGGTTACTGTGGGAGTAGCTGGAATTTCGGTGTCCAGCCAACGACCTCAGAAACACTCTGCTGGCTCTATAAAATATGTACGGAGAAGAATGCCCCAATGTTACACCTCTGAGAAAAGATGTCTTGAGCCAAAAAAACACTGTAAATAAGTACACAAATCAAGTGGAGCACTTGTTTTTATTCAGTGCATTGAGCTCATTAGACATCAAAGGAAAACATCTATGTATGCATTTCAGAGCAAAATGTGTTTTTCAGTATTAATAAAATATTTAAAAAAATAGGTTTAATGTGATGTTACCTTTATTATGAGTACTTTACAAATGAATATTAAACTACTGCTATGAAAAACCTGGTATTTTGATTTGTTAATTTTTGTTAATTTTTCTTTTTTTCTATATAAATAGATTTCATAATTTTATGATCAACTAATAAAGGGATTGTATTGTTGGATTATTTATTTTAGATATTTTATACTATTTGGTGGAGGCTTTATATAAGCCCACTGGGCTTTTGCCTCTTACTGCACTGTTACATTGTTTTTTATTTGAATTTTGAGCTGAATTTAATAAAACTAAAACTAAACTATTCAGATGGTGGCATGTGGAATGACTGAGCAAACATACAGCTGCATTATTTCCTAACTGAAGTTGTTGTCACCCAGTTTACTTAACTTCTAC
This sequence comes from Anablepsoides cearensis, assembly GCA_032275365.1. Classification (NCBI taxonomy): domain Eukaryota; kingdom Metazoa; phylum Chordata; class Actinopteri; order Cyprinodontiformes; family Rivulidae; genus Anablepsoides; species Anablepsoides cearensis. Next base: position 7,417,870 of record JAUBOC010000138.1, on the reverse strand, counting down.
TTTGGTTGAGGGGTCTTCATGAGTTTTGACTTCAGATATTATTGATATGCTCTGGAACCTCCATTGTCCTCCAGCAATCTGTCTTTTTCAGGAGATTCTCCAGGAGCCTTTTTCAGCTCCTGTTCTATTGTGCTATTTTTACCATTTAACACACTGGTTAAATCAGTTATGAGAAATGTACATTAAATTGGCTTCACATAAGCTTCACAAACACATTATCACTATCTGCCCAGGGGAGAAATGTTTTTGCATTCACGGCTGCAACTTAGAAAGTGGATGTAAATAAGTTAATTGGGGGGAGATACAGAAGACGTTTCCTTTAGCCACAGATAAATGTCTTTTTTATGCTCCTCAGTGTTTCACTTATGAGAATATGCTTCTGTACTAGGGTAGTCCCAGTCAGCTACAGAAGATTTCCTCTTTTCTGTATAATTTAGATAAGAACATCATTCCTATAGCTCATCTCATTAAAATCATGGATAAATGCCAACCTTAGGGGGTGCATTGTATGAGAGAAGTGAGGAGAGAGAGAGAAAGAGGCCAGAAACCAGTGAATCAGACTAATTCAAAATCTGTCAAAGAACAGATTTGATTACTTTGCATAGTGTGTCAGGAGAGTTAATTATCCTAATTCAACAAAGTGAAAGTGAAGGAAACTTGAACAGAATCTGGCAGAGAAGAACAGAGTAAAAAGAAAACTCTACTTAGGCACTTTCACTTTACTTTCCAAGTTCCTTTCCTTTGCTGCTAAAAGGAAGAGAAACTTAATTTTCCATTTGTACACTGGTGTTTCTTTTCAAAGCTATGAAATCTTTTGCAACTTACGAATCTAATTTATACAAAAGACGTAAGAATAATTAACCAGCAGGGGGTTAAGTTTGCAAATGCTACTGCAAAGAAATAGTGAACATAGTTTTATAGAAAGTTTAAAATCTGATATTTATGAAGATGATAGCAGTTCAACCAAAAGATTTTAGGACATGTGAAAAAATAAGTTGTAGCTTTCATTGGTTTATGCTGAAATGCCAACAGTTGCTTATTTATTCTGAAAAATAAAGACGCCCATCTCCTCCCCCTCGTCTCCAGCATGCTCTTGTACAATACTGTGAGACAGTTCAGTTGAATCTAAGCCAACAGTGATGTTTGAGAGTTGGTCATGGGTTTATCAGAGGCCCAGAATCGGGGCAGAGAGGTTCAGATGGGGCCTCGCTAAGTAAACCTGCTGCCAGAGAGAGTGAAAGAGCCAGAGGAAGAGTTGTGACTTTATAAAGCTGTTATTCTGGAGGTTAATCTAGCCCACTGCTAATAGTAGGCATAATGTTTTGTGAGCAAACAGTTAAAGGAAAACAAGGGGAGCGAGGTTTATTTAAATGAGATTAGATGTGGGGAAACTCATGGTGACCTAACCGTACTGTCCAGACAGCAAATCTGATTACATTCAATGACACTTTGGTTAGAGAACTCACCAAAAGATATTCCAATATGCTGTCTGTTACTGTGAAAAGATTTTGTTTACACTGACACAAAAAACTAGATAAAGGCAGAAATGTGTTTTCTGTGTGTGTTTATTTGTGCCCATTCAATAAAGTGACATGACCATTCACTAAACACTCACTCATTTCTAATTGTCTTAAATTACAAATTGCACAATTTCAAACAGGTTTAATCTGCATCAGCATAACCAAAACTACATGTTTTCTCTGTTCATAATGATTTCCAACTAGTGAACGCACCTCACTGCTCTACAAACACTTCTATAAAAAGATGCTGATCTTTATTACAAGAAACCCTTTTATCTCTGTTTTGAAGTCACTTTCAGGGTGGAGGGTGGAGCAAAGAGGAGAGCAGAAAGAAGACTAAAAAAGAAAAAAAGAAAATAACTGATACCTCAGAGATGTGAATGGGGACTCAGTCTAAAAGAGCAAGGAATATTTTAAAAGTAATAATTATCCTGTCTCAAACAGAAGAGGCATAAAGTCTAATTATCTTATGCATGTCTCTGGCATGGCTTTTTTTAACAGAAGGTGGTTATGATGTCATTCACCGGCTAAATGTAGAGCTAACATTCCTGCTAAAAAAAATCATCCAATATGCATGATATCACAGCTGCTTTGATATACTGTATGTATTAGCACATGTCTGCAAAAGAGTTTCTTTAAAAGAAAAATATTATTCAGATATATGAGAGAAAAATGAAAGGACGAGGTCAAATAAAAAAGATTTCTCCAAAACGGAACATTTTCTAGTTGTCAGAGAAATTGCTTAACTTGCAATAAACTCATAACACTGTGATACAATGTGTTGGGTTTAAAGATTTTTCTCCAAATAAAGGCTATAATTATTATTTTATGCAAACAAATTGGCAGAATGAGGCTCGGATTCCTAAAGTAACCCAAAGACGACAAAAAACTACCGGGCTCCTGAGAAGACTCTTCCAAACAAGGCCAAGCTGCTGCTGTTGCCAACCACCAGATGAACAGATCAGCTCATTTAAATACAAACTCTGCCGCTCAGTCAAAAGACAACCACTTGAGAATTTGCTGTCAGAAGCTGCGAATTAGGAAAATCTCACTCGCGTTGCTGACTACCTTTGTAGCAGGTCAAAAGGAGGTATCCTCTGGCTCAGAAACACAGCAGAATACACACATGTGCAAATTAATGTGCAAGTGAACATGCTCGCAAACACGAGAAAGGTTTATTTGCAGAAAGCGTTATGTGTGAACAGATAACCTAAAACTGTGCAGAAAGAATGTCTGACAGAAAAAAAATACACTGCAGACAGTTTAAGCCAGCAGCATTTTGTGTCTGTGTGTAGAGCTTTAAAACTTTCCCCCAAAAGTCATTATTTTCCATACATCACTCACTTAACCATATTTGAATCAGTGCAGGAAGATAAGAGGAGGACATATATCTATGCTGACCTTGCTTAAAAAGATTAACTATATCCATCTTTTTTTTCTAGGGCAATATTCACACATCCTTGAAAAGTGTGATTTTTAGCCCTTAAAGCAAAATGCAAGTCAAAGTGCTAGTTTTAACTAAGGATTAATGTTTTATCATTTAGCATATCTTTCTATTAATATCACTTGAAATCATTTGGTTTATTGTAATATCAATCATTTAAGTCCTATAGCTTTATAACTGATGCTTCTGTTTTATATCTGTATTGCATTTTCATCCTGCTGCATCACTCTGCAACTTGTACAGTGTGTGATAAAGAATTCAAATGCTTTCAGCTACTGATTAAGGTTTCTTTCTTAGACTAAGAGGTTAAATGATTACTTTCTAAAAAACAAACAAGCAATTCATTTATTATCACCCATTATTGCTACAGAACACCTGAGCTTAGATAGACATGCATGTGATCCAGACAGAAAAGTGCAAAGCGATGAGGTAAGGTTCTCTCTTTTTGAATGCTGACAAAGCAGCCTTCAGCTAAAACAAACGTGCTTTTTAAAAATCTTATCTCACCCAAGACAGGCCTGAAGCATATTCTTTCTTTTACTGCGCGTTCACATTCTGGTAGTTTCAAAGCAAGTAATAATATCCTGAGGAGTAGAGATGTCTGTCAGGGTAACATATTACATAATGTCAGTCACTGGAACAATGAAAAAATGTCAAATGAAAATGAAAAACCTCTCTGTCAACAATTTGATGGGGTTTAATGGATCTGGGATTCAAAATAAAGTTGCATGAAAGAGTCGAAAGAGGACAGCAACTCAGCAGAGACTGAAACAAAAAGAGATCTATTATTCTCAGTCATGTGGCTCTGTTTATTTAGAGTGGTCATAAAACTGACCACTGAAGAGAATAACACATTTGTCATATTAAGATGCTGATTTATCTCAGAGAAATGCACACACTCTCTATGTGCGTCGATTTTTAGGTGTGTGTTACTTTAGTTAAAAAAATAAATCCTGGAACTCATCTTGTTAAGATGAAAACCCTTAAATGACTCTTTGTCCTAGTTAGAGAAATTAATTAATGTGAAAGTAACACATAAATTGAAAACTAAGAAAAACAACCAAGTTCTAAAGGCTCTTCTTTCCATGCAATATGTTTTATTTACATTGCAGTTTGGTTTAAAGCAAAAAGAAAGGTAATAACATATTTAAATACTGATTATATTAAAATTAGGTATTTTAGTCACAACTGACTGCTCTTTTTAAATTTTGGAAATCTTTAATGCTGTACTTAAAAATGAACTTTGTGTCCATTCAAATGGATTTTCATCTCTCAAACAAACATCTGTGTTTAAAGCATTTAACTCCTGTTTCTGCTGCGTTCTCTCAATTTTATTTTATCTTTGAAAAGTTACAAGATTGTCAAAAAACACACTGGACTTTGTACAGTTTTATCAGTGGGTCACATGTACACCTGTCAGCTGTTCATTTGTCATGTGCTCATAGGTTTAAGGATCCAAATGCAAGTAAATAAAATGGAGAAGTGGAATGGTACAATCAAACCAAAATAAAACTACCTGAACAGATTTAAGGCTCCGGAAATTACTGATTAAATGCAGAGCAGGTGTAACCATCACCAGTTATGACCAGGTGCAGAAAACAAGACCAACAGAAACAAGCAGCAGTTGATACAGAACATGAACAACAAATCAAAATGGTTTTAAAGGAACCAAACACCGAACAGCAAAATACAAAAATATAAAAAAAGACCAAATGATAACTGAAACCTTAAAACCCTGAAATTACAGGACAAAAATCCTAACACCAGCAATGATAGATATCAGGAGACCCCTTCTGTTAAATTATTTTAACAATAAAGCTATTTTTACTAAATCTACCTTTATCCAAGAATGTGTACTTTGAACATAAATTGCACTAATGAAAAGACGAGTACAGAAGCACAGAAGGTACAAAAGGTGCCAGAAGAGTTTACAAAAGCACTTGTTCCCCAGTTTGTCTTATGAAAACCAGAACTTGTAAAAATACACAGATAATTACATTCCTTAAGATTTCCAACTAAATCCTCCTGTAATCCTGGAGACTAATACCTGAACCATGTGCAAACATGGAAATAACTGCTGGGATCAAGAACATCAAATCCTGTATTCAGATACAGGCCAAAATGTATTTTTCTCGTGTACAACTTTCTGTGTTTGTGTTTCTCTGTGTCTCTTTCCTGTCCCCACAAACCCCAAACCCCAGCTGGTCGGGGGCAGGTGGCGGCCTGTCCTGACCCTGGTTCTGTTGGAGGTTACTACCTGTTAAAAGGGAGTTTTTCCTTCCCACCGTCGCCAATGTGCTGCTTGGGATGGTAGACTGTGATGAAGTGATGATTGAACACAATCTGCTGGCTTCCTTAGATTAACTGTTTTTGTACAGTGCCCTGAAAAAAACATATATTTGGGCTATAGGGCCCAATATAAATTAATATAAATGTATTGAACTGAATTGGATGGAAATGAATTCAACTGAATGTGCATATATGAGTATATATATGTAAGTATATATGTATATACTTACATATATGTACATATATTGAGTATATAAATGTTTAAGTATAATACATATATATATTTATTAGGGGTGTAACGATACAGAAAATTCACGGTTCGGTTCGATACTTTAGTCTCACGGTTCGATATTTTTTCGATACAAAAAAGAGAAATGTCCATGCCCTTTTTACCTTGCAATTTATTGAAATTAATAATAAACATTTGTTTAACCTCAAAAGTCCATTTTTTAATTAAATATTGCTAAAACATCAAGTTTCTCAGTAGACCTGTGCTCCATAATGCAGCCTAGGTGGAGTAGTTGAACACAGATCCACTGATCCTTCAAAAAGACAAGTTTATACTATACATTTAACAAATCTGTATTGTTCGATACAAGTGTCTTCGATACAGGTACATGTATTGTTGCACTACTGATATATCATATGTATATACGAGTTCAATTACAGGAAACAACAGAGAGAAAAAAAAAAACATCAACACTGGTATCTAAATATTACGCTATTTTTCGGCACTCAGGATATTTTTCCTGCTTTTGTTCTGATCATAGTGATCCTTAAACATTGAATCAAAAGATAAATAATGCTGCAATTAACCCGAATGCTCCTTTCACAGTTATGTTAGGCTTGCTTGTCTTCATCAGAATACTGATAATGTGTTTGACAATTAATTGCTTTGTGCTGACCCATTTGTGACACGGTCATTGTCTGAGATGTGAGTTATGGGCAGCACTGGAGAATGGCTGAAAAGGTAAAGGCCACTATTATAGACAAATCAAAATGACTTTAGTAATTATTTCTCCTTGACAGACCGCTGGTTTTTGTTGCAGTGGCTTGCCTGAGTTTAATCAGTGGGTGCCCTTCATCTTGTCCGATACTTTGGCCGAGTGAGTGTTACATTCTTCTTTTGCATTTCAAAACATTCTGTACCGGCACTCAAACTAATAGGACGCATGGAAAGCACTCATACATGCACACACTGATCTTTTTAAAAGAACATACACACACTTAAACACATCGATTTGACCTCCGTTCCCTCTGTCTTTGGTGTTCTTGTTCTCTTCTTTTATCCTTCACATTTGCATAAATCTGTATGTCTGACTTTATATATTCATGTGTGACATTATAGTATGTTGCTGTATGTTTGCTTTGCGGGCACTTTTTTTTCGCCAAGACCTTGTTGCCCAGGGAACAGAAACCCCCCACCCCATATTGTTCATGCACACATGTGAATACATGCAGTTATGTTGTTCTGTATCTGTCTGTGTATATGTGTGTGTGTAAGTGTGTGTACACTGGTGAATTGGGCACTGATTGATAATCTCCTTCTAATTGTTTCAAAGGGCTATCAAACTGAACATTTTACAAAACACTAACAATTACAGTAGCATAAAAATTTATTATGATAGCAACCTAATTTTTGTTTTAAAAGAGGGGAATTATTGGCATCTACATTTCAGCTCCTCTTTCCATTTTTCTTTAGCTTTCAACAAATACAAACTCTATCATGTAATTTTACAAAAAAAAAACAACACAAAAACTCATAAATATGGATACACATGTATTCTTACGTCTAACAAACACACAAAGTCAAGTCGTAAATGTCGCTGGAAGGAAATGAAGGCAGCTGTGCTTTCATGCTTTCATTCGGTCTGTTATATTTGTCTGACCCTCTCACGTCCTCTCTCATACGCACACATTGATTATTCCATTACCACTTTGTTTCAAGGTGTGACAGAAAGGTCAAACTGGACTCTGGTGGGTTTTCTTTCTTTTTTTTTTTTCCCTACAAACGGCCGTGTGCAACTTTAAATTAATGATGCAAAGATTCCCAAACATTCACACTCACCTGAGAGCTGGTCAAGTTCTGCCCTTTTCCAGCACTGCTGGCTGCTAAGCAACTGTGTGACCCACTGAAATCATGGGATTTAGTCAAACTCAATAGTGTACAAAACTATATCCAGCTGTGCTACATATGTGCAGCTGGGAACCCTTAACTCTAACAAAAATGCCGCACAAAAATTAAAAGCCTATGATTTATTTGAAGCAATGCATATTGCCTCTCACCTTTAAAACCAGAGTTATATACTGATTATCTTATGTTGACAAATGAAGTTGCAGTCCTAATAATGTTTTGCTAACAGCTTTTTTAAATCAGCTTGCTGTGGCCAGGTTGACTAAATGTTTCTGCAAGTTTCAATAAAATTTGGCTAATATTCATAAGATATGTTGGTAATAGACACACAGACATAAAGGACAAAAATATCATTACCAGCTCCTTTTTGCCTTTCAGCAACCGGGTAATAAATCCCACTTTAAGGTTTTTAACCTGATCCACATAACTAGTTTTGATGACAACTTCAGTACACACATCATCTATAAAGGATGTCCTTGAAAACGTTTTTGAATCATTAATACACTGCAAAACTGAGGCGACAGAGCTAATTTTTATTTCACTTTGTGAGCTACAATAATCAAAATGATTAAACATGTTTGTTTCCAACAAAAACCTCCTTCCAATGGCAGTGTGACAGGCTAATATAGCTTCCTAACATATTGTGAAAGTACTTATCTGCAAGATTAAAGCATTACTGTTGCAGATATTTTAATGCAATGGGAGAGGTTTCACCTTGAATCCCAGTCAAGGCCGTCTTTCATATGAATATTACTGAGCGCTGACAACCGCCTTGAGCACAGCAGTGGTGGTTGGTTGTTGCTGTGCTCATATAAAAAGGATCCAACCTTTAACATCGCACCGCTGCCAAGAATGAGTTGTGTTTCTTAGAATCTTGATAAAATGCCAACAAATAAATAAAATTAAATAAATAAATTTATCTGTAAGTGCAAACAACTTAGTGGTTAACACTAATTTCTCACAGCAAGAAGGGTTCTGGGCTCAAGACCCTTATTGGGCCTGGGTTCTTTTTTTTTTTTTTTTTTTTTTGTGGAGTTTACATGTTACCCTCATGCTTGCGTGGGTTTTCTCCAGGGTACTCTGATTCCCTCCCACAGTCCAAAAAAACAATCATGTTTAGGCTGCCTTCAAGCTTGGGCCTCCCTTGAAAAAGAGATCTGTGAACTCAATAGGATTTGCCTGGTTAAATAAGGGTCAAATTAAAAATAAAAGGACTTTATGACATTTATGTTTCTGAGCATTTTTACAACAGCTAAATACAATCAACAACTTGAAAACTGCACTTGGACAGCTAAAAGTCATAAAGTGTTACAAGAAAACTATCCCAACTTTGTTTTCATCTTAAAACTCCAAAGGTTCTTATCTCCATAACTCTATCTTTAGATAGGCATCAGCCACAGGTGCCATCTTCAGGTCAGACACACACAAACACAAGCAAAGGAATGTCATAACATAAAAAAAGGAGTAGACCTACAGTGTATGCAGGCACACACACACACACACACAAACTTGTTTCTTGACCACGTGGGGACCTTCCATTGACTTCCATTCATGTTTTTTAGC
>JAUBOC010000138.1:7372502-7398996 GCA_032275365.1 Anablepsoides cearensis | reverse complement strand
CACACACACACACACACACCCACACACACACACACACACACACACACACACACACACACACACACACACACACAAAGTCCAAAGAGTTCCACCTGAGTCAATCAGTTGGGTGGTTGAGTTATTTATTTCTTTAACTAAAGTACATTTAAGCTCTAATTTGAACTTTCCCCAACAGGACACAAAGCTCATGAATATCCATGATGTTCTGTCATGAGGAAAATAGCATCAGCATGCTTCCAGTGGCTCATGTCAGGCATGAAATCTACAAGGTGTCCTCACATCCAGTGCCCGAATAAAAGAAAAAAACTCAATCAAGTGGAACAAATGTTTAAATTTATAACAGCTGATTCAAGATATTGCTTAGAATCCATGGTAGGCTTTGATTAAAAGCAGACACAAGAGGATCTCGTTTAAGTTATTTAAAGTCAATCAAAACAATGGGCAAAACAAGACTGGGAGTTCCACAAACATGAGCTCAAAGTTGGACATTTGGCTTTAAAAGCTGTGGAGTGTCAGACAAAAGCCTTGATTCAGTTCTTCAGAACTTTTTCATTTTTCATGAGCATTTCAGTAGAATATTCTGCTTTTCTTTCCTATTCTTTACTTTGTATTATGACTTGGTTTTTGTCTAAAACTGTATTTATTGGATTGCTTGCTTTTTAGATGAATACAAATCTGTGCAAACCTAATGAAAATGATGAAATTTGGTTTGATTTAATTAACCCTTTCTCTGCATAAACATTATTAACACTGTAACTTTGCTTTAGCAAAACATGTTTATTTTGCATATCTGAAAACGTCCACAAGTGTCTGACACAATTGGACAGCCTGTCATCCTTTTTTTTTTCATCTCCAGCAGTTCAGCTGTGTGTGTGGCAGCCTGACTTCCATTTGTTTCACAGCAGGTGAAACAGCAAGGAGGACCCAATAATAGAAAACACCCTTCTGGGTGGGCTGGTGAGGGGCTTCTTTTCCTTTGGGAAAAACGAGTTTGCTGCAGTTTCTGAATATTGCTCCAAAGCCTGAACAATGTACTTACAGACATCTGTTGATCTTTATAATACAAAAGCAATTAATCTGGCTGACACACAAACATTACTCCTGTTTGTATATAAATATTGAGTTTATGTTTATCACGTTGCATATTAATGTTACAACTTCATATTTAATGCAAATGTAAACTTCTTGCAACCATTGATTAAAATTCACAGGCAGCAGTGTAGAATTTTAATATTGAAATAGTTTTTTGATGTTTTGTCTCCATCTAGCGACCACTTTACTACATTACATCAACACTAAACTGCATTTATGTTTAAAGGCTGCATAAACAAGTCCAAATAATAGGTCCATTTCTGATCCAGGTTCAAATTTATTTCAGTAAATTCACATTTTATAATAAAATCAATTCACATATTGTACAAAATGTAAACATTTCTTCCAAAGTGTCAAATCTTCTCTTTTTTACAAATCCCCATCCTAAGCAACTGTTTATACAATATTTTCAAAATATAAAGCAGCATTTAAATATTATATGATGAGGATTTTACACTAAAGTAATGTGAAATAGGCATTTTTGATAAATACAAAATTTACTTACTACAATATTTGCAAACAATAACAATATGAGTTTGTTTTAATCCTCATAACAGCAATGCAACAACATTGAAACTAAACATCTATTGTTTTTTTTCACCTTTTTTTGTTGTTTTTTGTTTTGTTTTGTTTATTCCTTTTGTTTTATTTAATTTTTTTGGCTTATGTTGTTATTTTTTTAATTTAATATAGATATGTAATTTAAAAAAATGGTTGACCAAAGATTAGATATATTTTCATTGTGTCACTTGACTGTTTTACCACAATCTGTCTATGGATTAGATGCACCACAGTTATTAAGTTCATATCTAGCCATATGGTTCATAGAATTACTAACAAAAAAAAAACATTAAGAACTGTTCAAATCAAACAAAACATATATTTTTTAGTTTGAAATTTGTTTTATTACAAAAATGCTGTAATTCCACAATATTTAATGCTTTTAGTTTAACTTCAGTCAGTAAAGGTGTATTGCTGACAAAACTAACTTTACTGGCAAAGCTTTCATCAACCCTCGTTCAGCTAAAACAACCTATGCTGATGCTATTTTACATTTTTATATTTTCCCATTTTATGTTGTAAAAACTGTAGGTCAGGCATGGAGGTATGAGGTCAGGTTGTTGCTGCACCCCCTGGTGGCCTGATAATATAACAGGTCGGGTAAACTCAATTTGCATTACAACATTAACAATTTGCCATTTCATCACATTTATTAATTTCTATTGTTAGAGGGTTGCATTGTTTACCACAAACAGCTCAACAACAAAGGAATTAAAGCTTCAACAGCACCACTTGACTTAAGCGGTGCATCTACCTAATGATGTTTTGTATTATGACAAAAGGTTTGACCATCTGACCTCCTGTCTATACATCTGTCAGTTTATTACTTTGTGATTTGACTGGCAGGTGGCCAACCTACGCTTTCAAAACCTTAGTGAGGGGAGCAGTGATTTGATCTGCTTTAGAAATAATTCCTCTCACAAAAAAAATGTTTTTTGATTGTTTTGTTCAAGACTGAAATATTGGTTATTCGAAAAATATTTCTTTCCTGTTTGACTCAAGGACATTAGACTAAAATGTAGGTGATGAGTGATGACTTATTATGAATCTATCATTGAATTTTGTGTTTGTTATTGTTGTATGAACATAATTTAAACACACAAACCTTGTACAAAACAGTCAATCTTTTGTTCATATCAGATCCAGTTTTCAAAGCATTATAAACATCAGCATCTTCCCTTTGAGGCTAAACTTACTTAGTTGTGTTGAAAAAAATCTCAGATTTCAAGAAATTTACACATTTCATAAATGTTTATAGGTTTATGTTTCATCACTTCACAGAGATTCTTAAGATATGACTTTTTTTCATAACTTTGTAAGCAACACAAACGGTGCAGCCTCTGAATACTATATCCAATTAGAAACATTCAGTTGATTAAAAAATAAAATAAAATCTAAATAACTAAAGAAAACCAAAGCAATTTTATGGTTTAAAAACTTTGTTTAATATCGTACATTTTTAAAAATCTAAATTAGTAAACCAAGTACAACAATACAATAAACAGAACCAGCAATTCTGAATATAGGACAGCTGGGGCACCTATATCTCTAGTTGTGTGTTTTTTTTTCTTTTCTTTTCAGTCAGCCACGTATATGCATGTCTCAACTCCCCAAAGACAGAGAGCATTTGGGGTGGCCTGCTGATTAATTTTAACGTCCCTTCTGCGTCCTTTTGCCTCCTCCTTCTCCTTCCATCCTCCAAACATCTCCGCTAGGTTCCAACCATCCCTCCCTTATCTGAGCAGGACAACAGCTCCACTGGTCCACCATATGGGTCAGTGTCTGGGTGGTTGGTTGCCCCCTCCCTATAGCCTGCTTGTGTGTGTAATGTGTGTCATTGTGTGTGTGTGTGTGTGTGTGTGTGTGAGTCAAGCCCGTGCTGACTGTTTAGCCTGCCCCACCTGTTCTTCTGTACCAACAGACCAGACCTCTTATCTGCAGGCCCTTCACCACAGGTTGGTGGACAGACAGATAACAGAAAACAGACTGAGCTGCATGTGACTGTGAGGTTTCACGGTCTATACAACTACTTCTAACACACGTCATCAAATCAAAGCAAATCACTCAAAATCAACCCAAAGTGGTAGATGATTGCAAAGTTTGATTTTAGAAAATAAATTTCGGATCACGTCATTTATTTTTTTTTTCAGTCATTGCATTTGGAAAGGGCCCGCCAAATGTGGCCAGAGATCATCAGTGAGGCAAAAGACAAACAGATGGTTAAACTGAGAAACAGACAAACAGATGAGCAGACAACAATTGATTCAAATATGGCATAATTTATTCCTGAAATATGAAAAACAGGGAGCGCTACGAAACAGACTGCAGCAGACAGACAGGCCATGTTGCCTCTCAAACACCCGAGGACACGAGATAATAATGGAGGAGAACTTGGAGGGGGGGATAATGAGAGGTCAAACAGAAGAATAAGTCTCGGGCTTGTACACCTGTGGCCCACCTTCTGCCATCTAAACTGCTCCTCAACCGCGTTTTTAAACCCCACAGTCTTCGGTTACTCATTATAACCTACTGAATAATGTAAAGGTATATATGCATGGGAGATCCAAGCGGACGACAGGAGACAGGAATGAGGGTTAGGAGGATCTACATAATAGGGCTATCTCTCACTCCATCTGCTCATGTCTTTATAATCGTCCCCTCCTCCTTCTTTATGCTGATCTATCTGCCTGACATAACCCCCGTCAACAACCCCCTCCAACCATCAAGCCCCCTCTAATAATATCATGCTCATGCAAGGAAAACCGGGCATATGTGTCGATGCTATTGCACGCGGGTCTGTCTTTATCTGTGCGTTTCAGTGGCCGTTTGCATGATCTGACGTGAGCAGTTTGCAGCCTCAGGAGAATTAACCAGGCGTCTGCCACCTGACCCTGTTGACTCCGACCATCCTGCGCTCAGCTGATACGCGTGCCTTGTGGCCCTGACATGAGGAGGACAAAAAAAAAAAAAGAAGTGAGGAGTGGGAGGACTACAGGGACAGAAAGAACAGCAGGCAATGAATGATTATGATGACTAGGGCCATCTTGCTGGCCTCCGTATGACAGCCCTCCCCCACCCCCTCTCCCCTCACGCACCCGACCTCATCCTCCACCCTGGCCTTGGCCCTGGCTCTGGCCCCCGCAGGAACGAGGGATCTGGCTCAGGTCGGCGTGTGTCGGTGTGGGTGAAGTGTCACCACCAGGCAGGGTCTGCTCCGTCAGCTGTTGGGGATGACTGGAGGAGAGGACAGGATACAGGGAGAACGACAAGAAGAGCGTGCTGCATGCGATGGAGAAATAAAGTTAAAACATTAAAACTGAAAAGAAATCCTGAAAAGATAATTGATAAATAGAGGAAAATTGTGTAAAAAAACAACAGACGGGGCGGCAATAAAAGCACACGGAAGAGAGAGATAATATTGGAAAGGGAGAAACAATGGCTTAAAAGGAACAGGTTTTGCGGAGGTGTCGTATCTGCCAGGCCTTATGCAACCTACGGAGCACACGCAGATGGCACGACTGCTGGGAAAGTAGGGTAAACAGTCCCAGCTAATGACTTGCCCTCTTTTGACTTTGTACAGTGCACTAAAGGAACACAGAATTGGAGAAAACCTCCCCAAATGAGAGCTTTAGAGTCTGTCAGGTCAACCACTGTGCAGTTTGGAGCAGAAGTGAACAGTTAAACAATACCGTGGGCTCATATAATCATGCAGTCATTGCGTTGTGTTGTTAGATGACTTCAAGGGAGCTCCTCTTTAAGCTCAACAGTATTTGTGTGGGTTCAGGATGTGACAAAACCCTGCAGGTATTCCACAGATGATCAGAGTGACTAAAAGTGAGGAAGAAAACATATAAATTCAGAGTTAACTCTCAATGACAAGCAGTTTAGCTTATTGTGTCATTTTACATTACGTTTTCCCCCCATTCTTTTATAAGATCTGTTTTACAATTCTGCCGGTGATTGGTCAAAAAATACAACATGGATGTCACAGTTTATGCCTAAGGAAAACTTAAACAAGAAGAAGCTTTTTGTTTTGTCTTTATCATGTGGCACAGACAGGTAGTTATGTGATAAGTTGATGATAATAATATAACTGAGTGGTTAAAATTGACTTTATGTATACGTTTTAGCCTGAATGGTGATTGTGGCCTTATAAGTTTATAAAGCAACAAAAAGGGCTGCATGTCAAAAAGAAAAAAAAAATCTTTGCAACACCTTTATGTTTTGGACAGTCATTCAGTCAGCTCACAGGTCAGGTCAGCTTATTTGCTGTGTAACAGGCCTGTTGGTGTGATTAAAGAGACTGTGACAAAGACGCTCAAAGGCAACAAAAGGGGGCAATGGCCAGCTGTCACACAGAGGGACCGTATTGGCCTCTGAAAATCCCACCATCGTCTGAGCTGGTTTCTTCATTGACTTCAGCCTCCTGCTAACTGACTTCTTGTTTCTTTGTTAAACTGTCACATAGCTGGTTGACGAGAGGAGTTACACAAGACACTGTTGTCAAAATCAAAGTTTTTTTATTTGATTTGATTCAATGAATAAGTGATGACTAAACACTGAAACGATGGTAATTTGGGCTCAATTAATCTTAAAAAAAAAACTAGGAAACCTGTATTTCCCATATTGACATGTAATAGAATAACTCAATAGTTAAACTAGATGGAATGCTCTGTTACTTGTTGATAGCTCAGAAGCAGTTTTCTCGCAGAAATGTAAAACTAAATGTCATGAGTTAGTTGTTTAAAATAGATAAGGTGAATAAAGTGGTCAGAGTGAGTTACATTAATAACTTTAAAATCTAAAAATATGTTCTGCTGATTGTAAAAGCAGTTTACTGCAGCACAAAGTCCTCCTTTTTATTGTAATCTTCTATCAATGGGTGCACCTGCAGGCAAAGTGGATGATTGTTATATAGAGCTACAGAATCACCACTTTCCTGTAGCATAGTGAGAATTTCAAATGGCAAACAAGACAAATTAAACAGATTTTTTTATATCCTATTTCAACCAGGGACATGTTTTTAATTTATACACACCACTTATTTAAAATAGCACAGCCACACACAACATGAAGCGTTGAAACATTTTCCAAAGCACAGTAAAATATAACCTATTGGCTTCTGCTTCTTAATTAAATAATGTTAGTCCAGTAAAATTGTATAAATTAAACTGTCGTACAAAAAACCATTTGAAGCAACAATCCAATCCTGTTTTTGAAGTCAACAACACCCGACAAGCACCAAAACCTCACCGTGTCTCTGTGATTATTAAATTCAAACTATAGATGACCCCGAGCCTCATCCTCACATCTAACCAATTAGTATTGCCCTTTCTTGAATCATAAAAAGGGAAATTTCACAGAGAGTCAGTGGCTGATAGCTCCTCAACACTTCTATGGCAGGAGAGTTAGGTAATGACTCCTGCCTGCCACGGTGGACTTTAATTTGTTATTGTAGCAGAGCAGCTGTGCGGCATGCTGCAGATAGCAGGTGGCAGCCTGGCAGGAGTGGAGGATGGGGGAGCTGGAGGGGAAGGAGGAGGAAGAGGAGGAGGAGGGGGAGGACAGGAGCATGTGGCATATGTGGGTGGCTGTAGGAGGGGAGGATGAAGAGATGGCAGCGTAGATGTGGGTGTGTACTGGGTGGGGGTGTTTGCAGCTCACAGTCGTCTTTGCCAGCATCCAAATATTATGCTTGTAAAGAAGAATAACACGTGAGACTCTGGATGAAGTCCAGATCCAGCCTAACTGTGTGGGCTTTGGGGTTCTGGCTAACTCTCAAACTCAACAGATGACACCGTTTTTGTTTTATACCAAATCATTTGGTAGTTAAACATTTAAAGTGTCAACACTTTTGTTTATTTATGCTATCGTCCCCCCTCAGGGTACTGGACCTTTTCAAGGGAAAATTCCTCAATTTCATCCACTTGAGGGTTCCTGGAGGAGGTTATGTTTTAGATTTAGGACACACAGAATAAAATCAATAAGCCAACAAGTTCAGGTCATTACAGTCTTTGCTCAAGGCAGTCTGATGTGAGGATTACAGCGCTGAGTCTCATTATTGTTCCCCCCTTTAGAGTAAATCATTACTGAGGCACAGTTGCTCCGCTGTAAAAGAGCATTATTGGGCTTCCACAATTAGTACCACCCACGCAAATATTATCTATTGTGTCCAAGGAAAAGAAAATCATTGATGCCTAGTGTTGAATCGGATTGATCGTAGACTGTGTTTCACTCCATTTTCTTTTTCTTTTTCATTTTTTCTTTCTCGAGCTGAAGTGTTTTAAAGACGTAGAAGCGAGTGAGAGGAAGAAGGACTCAAATTATTCAGTCAAGATAAAACACAAATAAGGAAAAGCATGGTTAGAATGCTGAGCAACGCAGCCAGTAAGTGACGTTTCATTTTTTTATCAACTTGAGTAAAACAGACTTGTAGATATTTACTGGTATGTGTCTAATATTCACTTATTTGGCTTGAAACTTACATGTTTCCATGAAGAGAAGCTTAATGTGTTTCAGTTCAAGAGATGCATTCTTTCAGGCAGCTATTGAAAGTATAGCAGATACTGGGACTGGACTTTGATTACTATCAAACCAACAAAAACATTTTTTTTTCTGATGTATCAAATCATTACAATGAGCAAACAGAATCCCTGCCGGCCCTTTGTCTGCTAAGATCTTACGCTCATTAAGATCCATTAAGTTGTGAGAATGAACTATGCATAACACATTCTCTATTAGACACATTATCCTAGATATAGCGCCCACAAGACAGCTATTGTGCTCCCATTTGAGTGAAAAGCAGCTTGGGTCTATGTGTCTTTTCAGTGGAGGATTTGAAGCCCTTAATCCACTGAGCTAAGTTTTTTTTTTTTTTTTTTCTTCTTTGCCATCTGGAGTTTACAGCCTTTCAAGACAAAAACACCAGGCGGTGTGAAACCAGGATAGAACTGCTGCTTGATGCCAGGGAGATTTTTTTTTTAATTTATTCCTTTTTGCCTGATTTACATCAGAAGTCAATGGTACAGTCCCACGCACTACAAGCAGGGTCATCAGGGCTTTTACAGTGGAGGGACTGGATCACGTAATAATGTTTGCTAAGTGCGGTTTTGATGAGGAAAGATATGCTTAAAAATGGATTCATGGAGTCCACATGTCAGGAGGTTTGAATAATTATATGTGTTTGAAGGAGATTTTAAACAGGGACTGTGAGGTCACTGGGACCTGAAGCCCAAACTTAGCCTTGTGTTACTCTGACTCCCCAGAGAACTCTTACTATAATATCAAACCCATGACTCTAATGGTTATGATGTTATTGTCATGATGATGTTGACAATAATAATGAAGGTGTAATGTCCAGCAGAGAGCAGCAAAGTGTGCACTGTAATACAGAACAATAATTTACCATTTTTGCAAAATGTAGCTCCAGCTATAAATAACAATAATAAATAACAGATAAAATATGTTTATTGTCTTCCTTTGATTTTATTTAGTTGGAATAAATTGATGCAGAAAGCTTAAATAGCCTGCTGGGAAGTGTGAAAGCTCTTTGCTCACCAGGAGAAAATGTGTTAAACGGCTTGTAGTCTCAACATTGCAACACCAGTCAATCATTTCCATTTCTCCTTGATTCAATTAGCTCTACTCAAAAACATGTGGGTAATTTGGAACCTCCGATAATTTTTCCTTTTGCCTCCTCTCTTCTCTTCTTTGGGGTGGGTAATAGACTCAGATTCCAATCCTCTGACATTAAAAGGGGAAATAAACGACAAAGGAGCCCTGCAGGTTTGCATTAGAGCCTTAATTGGTTTTGGCTTGAGTGCGCTGTCAACGTTGCCAGACGTGGGCCCTTTTGTGTTTTGCCATGTGGTAGAATTTCCCCATCCTGGAGGTAGAGATGGGCCTTCAGATCTATTCTGAATCACCCCAACACCATTTCTTAAGGAGAGGCATGTGTCTGTATTCATGTGGATGTATGTGCAATCAGTTCAGTTTTAAAACCCCTGTCCTGTATGTATTTCTATGTGTCATGCCTGGGTTTAGCTGTGTTTTTGTCAAATCAGAGCCTTTGGCTGTGTGTTTGTGCGTGTCAGGCTGGGAGCCCAGTCTCCTTCTCACTCCCTCTGGTCTATGCGTGGGTCTTTTCCACCAGCACTACCACCTGTTAGTGTTTTACTCAGGCCCCAGGGCTACAATGACTGCAGAACCTTCCAGATTTGCTCATCAAGCCCATCAGATCAGCTCCTTCACCTAAAAACTGGCTCTTTTTTCCTATCGCTGGACCAATTCCTTGTACTTTATGGCTGAGTCAAGACTGTGTGCAGCTGAATTAGTTCAAGCTGAGTTTCATTAATGACTCATGAGTGGCAATGTTTTATTCACTGTGCTGCACTGCTGGAGCCCATTTATGTTTGCAAGGTGTGGTATCAGTGGGGGGAAAAAAGTCCTGACTTATCAAATTACTTTGTTGCCCAATGGTGCACATGTGCTGACCACAACAGAGACAATCATCCTCTATTTGAGTAATAAACTTTATCCAAATATAAACTCAAATTGCATGTGTCATTTGAAATAATGAGTCTGCGCAGTGAAAATTGTTTTCAAAGATTCAAATGACCCATTTACTGATGCATTTCCTACTCTGACAGGAAATTAAAATAAGTGGGCCAAATTACTGCAGCCTTTTATCGAGTTTAATTGTTCTGAATCCCAAACAGCAGCATCAGTTTTTTTTATTATTCTGACAGGGTTTGTCATGTTGCAAGTTTAGAAAGACTTTCTGTTTGAAGGTCTGTTTCCAATTTATCATACTGTGTTTCTCTATCTTTCACTTCAGACACTGTGGCAACCTGAAACAATGCTTTAAAAAAAAGAGAGAGAAATGGGGGGGGGAGTGACTGAGCAGTTAAAGGAATGAAACAGTGAGAGAATGAGAGTGGAAGGGGATTAACTGTCAGGGAAAATGTGAAGCTAATTGAAGCCAGTTTTGCGCAGCTGTTTCTTGTTGCTGCGCGGCACTGCACAGAGCCCCTGGATGGATAGGATCCAGATGTGATCCTACACAGAGGATCGCCTGACATTTGCAGACCTCAGAAACAGCAGTCGCATAGGAGACGAGTGATTCCAGAGCATCCGTGCTCTCGCAACAAACATCACTCCTTTTGCCTTTTCAAAGATAACCCAGCTGTGTTTTTCACAATAGATTGCAGGTCTCGGCGTGGCTTCTGAGAGTTGTTAACACTGTCATTTTGTTATCCCACCAGCCACAGCTAAAGATCTCTGCATTCAGGTGTCATGAGGCAGCGTAAACATTGCTTTGACACATTTGACTATTGCAAAAAGGCAGCTTGCAGGATTTGAGACTGGTTTTGCATATTTGGCTTAAAACTTTCAGCCAATAGGAATTAAAACGTCTTTTGTGTTTTTATCTGTTGAAAGTGCTTCATTTAGATCATTGTAGAGGGAAAAACAAGCGTGTATACTGCAAAAACTTTGCCATATAAGATAAGTTAAAAAGTACTAGATTATAGTCTTCTCAAACTAAGAAAAATAAGGCACGTGGTAAAAAACAGAAAATTCCCTATAGGCTAAATTAATAATATAACCCATTCTGCTCTATATAAATCCTAAAACAGGATCAAAAATAATTTTTGGCTGCATATAAAATTGTAAGACTTGTTTAGATTCACAATTCTATTGTATTTTGGGTTGGAAGGCACATCTAAAAGTTGTGTGTAGGCATTTTATTTACACGTCTACTTTAAGTCAAATTAAAGTGAGCCTGTAAAATAAATTTATCACCACGACTTGCCTTTTAAATGCCCCTCCCGCTGTTCTTACTTTGCATGCCTTTCACTTCTTCCCATCATTTCCCACTTGCTCCAGACAAAGAGGAGTTAGCATTGGTTACCCCCTTTCTCCACGCCTTCCAGGGTTACCCAAGTGCTTCTTTCTCTCCTCCTGTTTCTGTCTCAAATTTCTGCCTCCTCTTTACAACCTTTCTTTTCTTTTTTTTTCTCTTGTTCCTAACATTCCCACCCAGTGTTTGTGTTCTCACTCCTTATTCGCCTTCCTTTTATACTCCTATTCCTCTTTCCATCCCTACACATCTGTCTTGGCCGCCACGCTAGAGTCCGACTGCAGCTGGCCTGTCATCGAGCAGAGGAAAGCCGACATCCAGCTGTGTTTGAGTTATAATTGAGAACTCGTTGTGAGAACGCCATGAGCCATGTTGGACAAGATGTAGACAATATGACACTTTTTTTTAATGCTTTTCTTTTTCTTGTTTCAGAATGTTCCTTTTGACCATGTTTCTCTCTCTTTACAAGACTGAAGATTTTTTTATAGCAAGAGGCAGGCCTGAATGATCATCACTTATTAGATTGAACATAATAGAAAGAATATCCAGCAAAGTGATTGACAGACAAGTTCTTCCCGTCATAACAAATAGCTGAATGAAGATGAGGAGTAGTTTTGGTCTTGCTTGATAGATTTGACACAAAAGGCAATTATCCTCTTCCTTCCTTGTGTCACTTGTTGAGTTTTATGACTTTTGTCAAGTTCACCTCATCTGTCCATTTCGCTCCCACCAGGCCTTGTGTTGTCAGAGCAGAGGTTCTGCACTCGACACACAAAGCTGCATTGCACACTGCCTGCTCTTGCTCGCAGCACGGACGATGTTCTAGGTGCTGTTGTTTGTGTGTCTTGTCCCCAGCTGGTGTCTCAGCTTGTTGTCTTTACTTGTTTATCTAGGCAGAGCTCTGCAGCAACATGTCATACCAGCAGTGAGTGTGCAAAGAAACAAAGTCACAGGTGCTGCCGAAAGTTCTTTGTTGTTCGTTCAGACGCTTAGTTGCAGAGATTGCAAAGGATGAAGGAGGTGGTTTTGTTATGTCTTGAGAGGAAAATGTACAAGAACAAGTAAAACATTGCTTATGTCGCCACTCTTTCCCTACAAATTTCATGTGGATCGTATTGTGACATTGACGAGTCTAAACGTCCCTGAGGCTTAACTTTGGGAAGTGCTGCCACATGCCCTTCGATGAGTGCGTCGGTGTGGGACAGCAAAGGCAGCCGTTATCTTCCTTCAGCGTTTTTTTTTTTTTTGAGCACTTCAGAAATCCCCAAGCCTCTTACCCCAAACACACACCCACGCACCCGCACACACACACAAAGAAAGTAAAGCCCGAAGGCTCTATTTCTGCTTGGCCAGGTGTTCCGAGCTTCGTTGCCAGATGAGCCACCTGCAGATCACAGGTGTGGCCATCGCCAGGGAAGAGAACAACACAGCTGCTCCTGCTGCCTCAGGGAGAAAAAAAAAAAAAAATAGAAGGGGAGATGGACAGTTTGTATAGAATCGACTGCTGGAAGCAGGAACCTTCTCACATCAGGCAAAAGAAAACAGTGTAAAGTAGGTGGTGCTGTCATCACCTGCCCTTAAAGAAGACAACTTTTACTTTCTAAGCCAACTGGCCATGCACATTTAAGTAAAGCAGCTCAGTGGAATGAATCTGACAAGAGTGGGAGTTGTAGCTTATCCCATTACTAATTAACTTAATAGAGAGTAGAGTTGTAACAATTGCAAGTGGGATTATGCAAGTGGCAAAATACCAAACCTTCTTTTGTTAAAACAGAATTCTTGTCTTTAAACAATAATTGACTAAGGTTTAGTTATATCACATTGTCTAAATATTCATATAATTCTACATATAACATGGAAACAAAAGTAGAGTTCAGTTTTGTCAGTCTGTAGTATAATTTAGACATCAGCCTGTCTATCACATTGCAACTGTGTCTTTAAATCAATAAGTAATAATCACCTTGGGATTATTTTGCATTTTGGTTTGTTAAAATATTGGAATAGGTTCATATGTCATAAGCTGTGAACAAAATATTGTACGACAGTAATTTACAAAAGCCCTGTCATTTAAAATTAATGTCCATTAGTTACTGTCTACACGTGTAATATCTGTGTGTGGGCTTGTCAATTTCTCAGTAAGTATACACTGTTGAACACAGGACTTCTCCCAAACATGGAACTGTTTATGAGAACTATTTATGTTTATGTGCCGACAATTGGGTAAAGCTGGCAACACGGATCAAGCTCTGGTTCACGATATCATTTTCCAATTAGCAAAACTGCTGCAGTCCAGGTTTACTTAACTGTGAGCTCCGTGGATGGATATCCAGTATCTGGTACAGAAGTTAAATGGAGAGGTTTTGAAAAGTGTGGGCCTGTTGACAATCGTTTAAGCGGAGTTATTGGTTAGAAGGGTTTGGCTTCTGGCTGAGCACTTGGCTTCCCTGCGTGGAAAGTTAAAGAAGATGCGGCCAAGTGAGCGCGTGACCCACCACTCATAAATTTTAGTCACACATGCAGCCTGCTTTCTCATACCGACACTTGAGCACTTTCTCACTTGCCCTCCCTTTGTCTCATCAAGATGTTCCGCTTGCTTTCCCAATTTCATAGATTTGCTCATCTCCTCATTTGTTTTCACAACACACTTGTTGTACCCAAAGAGCAAACCGTGTGTCTTCCCTCCATGTGTAGAATGTAATAGGAGATCTGACGGTTTTCTGTGGGTGAGTAGGCGGGTCAGGCTTTACTTAAACTAATGGCTCCCAGCAGTGTTGAATAGCCAGACACACTGGAGCCGAGGCCTGAGGTTTTGGAATGCCACTGCCGGCTCAATGCCTGCCTTTCATCAGCACCGAGTGAAGAAGGGAAAGAGGGAGAGAGTATAGAGACAGAAACCGAGAGAAAGGAGGGGGAGAAAATGCGGGGCTCATTTGTTATGGGTGATACGAGTCAGACTGAAAAGGAGGGTACAATTGAATGAAAAGGACAGAGTGGGGTGAGGGCAGGTTGGTAGACTGTAAAGGGGAAAGTCAGGGGGTGAGGCCTGTTTGGGCTTGTGGGATGTCAAGAGGGGGGTAAAGTACCAGTCAGTGGTTATTTTGTCAAAGAGCACCGTGGGACCCCCTGACCAGCCACTCATTTGTATTTAATGTCTTTAGGATGAGCTGTGAATGGGCCTTTTGGGAATTTGTAGTTTTGAACTGATGACGTAAACCATTAAAGTCAAACAAATTGATGAATCTACTCTGAAAACACACAAGCTAATCGACACCTGCATATCCTAAAACATAGTCCAGTAATGTTTTATTGACATTTTTATGTAAAATCCACACAAGAATGCAAATGTAGTTAACTCACATACTAATTCATCATAAAAAAATTAGTATTCTATTTCTGGATAGTTTAGGCCAGCGGTGTTTCACCAAGGGCCACATGAGCGTTATGGTGGCCCTCAAAGGGGCAGTTGTAATTAACTTAGTAAAGACCACTTCATTTTTAACTTTGACTAAACACAAAACATCACTCTTCTCGTCTCATTGCTGCGCCTGAGCACTGCTAACAATAACTGAGCTCTACTTGGTATTTTCTGCACAGAAACAGCATTTTAACACAACCTGTTACAACACTGAAAAGTACGAAGTACAGCTGACTAAATGTGAAATAAATAATACGCAAATTCACGTTTAAAGTACGTTTAATTCACATTTAAAGTAAAAATATGAGAGTTTTACTTGCTGATG
Source organism: Anablepsoides cearensis (assembly GCA_032275365.1). Lineage (NCBI taxonomy): Eukaryota > Metazoa > Chordata > Actinopteri > Cyprinodontiformes > Rivulidae > Anablepsoides > Anablepsoides cearensis. Next base: position 7,383,744 of record JAUBOC010000138.1, on the reverse strand, counting down.
AGTTGTGGTGAGTAGCTGCCATCTTGAATTCTGAACTCTCCCACTTTCCGACAAGGAATTCCCATGCATGTTCAACATGCATTATGGGAGAGGTAGTTTAAGTTGGTGCTGGCTTAAGCAGATCATTTTGAGACAGTTTTACTGTGCTCTACAATCAAATTGCTCGGTTACTTGAAGCCAACAGCCTGCCCCGCTTGGTGGACCAAACCAGAGACCTTGAGTTTGATACGTGGTTTAGGCAATGACGAATTAAATGTTTCTCAAAAAAATATGGCTTACCAAAATCTAGACTTAACATGAAAATAGTGTCACATGTTCCCAGGTTTATCACACCGACCTCAACTTCATTCTGTCTGAGATGTTTTGACACGTGAATTCTGGAAGAGGTCTGAGAATGTGCAGAGACTCAGGTCTGGACTTTCTCTGCAGCTGCCCGCTTACAAGAGCGCTTCAAAACGGGAGATTTTTCTCTGGGAATGAGTTCTTGAAACAAGAAATACTTGTGTTGCCCTCACAGAACACAAACTCTTAACACTGCCTTGGTCTGCAATGCAAAAAATGTTACAGTTTCACAGTGGTAGACTTGAAATTGATTCATTTTCCCTTTTGAGGCATGGACATGCAGCTTAAATCTTCCTATGTGATGATGTGCACATTGAGCATGACTATATAAGTGATTATGTAGATATTCAGCAATCACATTCATGTTTCCAGCTGTTGGTTTGGCCATCAACTCCTACACGTTAGGAAGTGGCTGGAGCAAACTTCCAGGAAAGATAAAAATATCTTGAAATCCCATTCTACTTTAACTTAACTAGTACAGGGTTTGACATAAAAATACCTGGGTAATAGATAAATCCTTATACAGTAAAAAATCATGCTAGCTTGTATTGTTCTGAAATGTTATGATGTGTTTTGAAATGGTTTACACATATGAAAAGTTCAGCAGTGACACTGGGTAAGTTCACGAGGCAACATATTGAGCAAAAAGTTAGCTGTGTAAATCATGTTTTCTTCACACTGTGTTGCAAATAGTGGATGAGGTTTTCAGTCTGATTTGTAATGGCTTTGTTTCTTCTATTGTATTAATTGCATTTTAGTGGATTAGCTTCATCTATTCATTAGTGCATGAAAAACAATGAAGCAGCAACCCCAATCAGCAGATACACGTCTGATGTAAATTCGAGGAGCTCATTTGCCCAATTCAGTAATTTTGGGATATTCAGAACCAATAAAATGTTTCAAAACAGGCTAGTACCACATGACAACAAATATTGAGATAGCAAGAAAAAAAAAGCATAAATATAAACCTTGTGTTGTAGAAAGGGAATAATAATGTCAGCCGTCCTTTTAGCATTAATAGAGAGTGACATGTTTGTGAAAATGATAGCATGCATCTTCCAGCGTCAAATCAAACGTGTGGTTTGGATTGAGTTCCAAGTACCATACTCTGCCTACCAGTACAAATCAAAACTGAGTTTTGTGTCTGACCACAAGAGTGGAGCTATCGCTACATCGCATACAATTCTATTTTAAAAATGGGTGGTTTCATCTGCAGCGTTTCAAAACTAAAACTGAATCAGCAGCGTTTCTAATATTTCAACTTTGGGTTCCAGAAATGTGGGATCAGTGTAGATGTCACATATAAATGTAGCACGATCACGTGTTTTTCGAAACGGAAAATCACATTTGAAACACATTAGTCTAATGCAACAGGATTCAACAAAGGAGGGGATTCACAAGCTATAATTTACTGCTACCTGAACAGTCTCAGGGATAAAATGTGAGCGCAGGGATCTGCACCATTTGAGTAAAATTAAGTCAGATCTATAGGATTTTAGTACTGAATAGCTGGATCAAGTTTGCCATATGGTTTGTTTTACAGAAATATCTGAGTTCTATCAGTGAAACATCAGATGATTGGATGTGGCGTTTATTGAACAAAGTCTCCATCAAATTTTCACTCAAATTAGTTACTTGCAGAACCAATAAGTAAACAGAGAATTCACTTTTAAACCGTCACCACACCTTTAACCATCACATTTATCCAGTAAGACTTGCTGTTTAACCAAGAAAACTTTGGTGGTTAACTAAGAATAAAGCAAGGAGTTTGTTTTTTTCTTGTGTCTATAAGGAAATAGAAATAGAAGCAAATGTGTGCCTGCAGAATGTGCTTGTGGGTGGGATGTTCTAGAAACTTAATAACCCTCCAAGACTCTCTAATTTACACTTGCCAGAAGCAACATATACAGTAAATTTACACTGTCTGTTTTTTCTTCGCATGGCCCATCATGCATCTGTTCCTGCACACAGAGAAAATAGCACTCACTTTACCCTTAATTAGTACCAACAACCATCATATTTGATGTCAGTGATATTGTTTCTTTTACAGTAAACAATCTTCCAGACAGATGAAAACCTGGAAAATGACGTGTCCCTTGTAGATAAATGTGCTGCAGAAGATGTAATGGTAAGTGCAGCCTTGTGAAATCAGACAGGAAAATCTGCGGCTGCATCAGATTAGGAAACATCAAGGGTCTGAACATTGATCTGATGGAGGCAAAGAGGGGAAGAAGAGCGAGAGATGGGAAACATCCTGATAATTTAGAAACAGAGCAAGAATAGGATTTGGTGAATCAGATAGCAGATAAATTAAATGGATGCATCTGCTTATATGAAAATCTAGGGTGTTATGGCAAACCTTTATTGTATACAGTACTAGTAATTTTTGCTGTATGTTTAGTCACAAGATTTCTCAGATTCTATACATTTTTGCTGTTACTGTACATGTAAACTCCACTTCTAAATGATTTTTTTTTTTTTGGTGGTTCAGGTGTTGCTTTAAAACTATAAACAGGACATATCTCCTTTAGTTTTTAATACTTTTTGTTAGTAACTTTTAGCTAAAGATGTTGCTAAATAAAAAAAAGTTTACATTCTATAAAGCTGTGGCTGAAAAAAAGCTGCACTTTTTCATTGGTAATAAAGATCCTTGCCACCATTTTACAAAGATTTTACAGCGTTAAATATGCAAGTGAAATGTAATCGCCAAAATTACACTTTAAAAATTCCTAAGAGGGAGTTAAAAAAGAAATGTTCTCACCATGTGTTAGCTGGACCGCCTTTAGAAGATGACTCTAACATTCTGCTGAACAGTCCTGATGCAAAGGGGAGTTCCTTTAATGGACATTTCTTCTTTATGCATTATGTTTGAAAGCTGCTTGTAAAAAATGTGCACAGTATTTGGGGCACCCATAAAAAAAGTTAATGTCTCTATAGCGATGCTACTTGATGTGCAAGAGCTGGGACTCAGAGGACCAGAGGGGAAAATTGCATGTAGCTGCCACAGCACTCATCTATTTTTCAAAACATAAATCTGTTTAATTTTTGTTTTGCTTTCAGCCATCAAATTTGAATCAGATGGTTAAATGAAAACAGTTCAATTTAATTTAAATTTTCACAATTACAGTTTCACAGTTTGGATAGGAGTTCTCTCTGTTTCTCTCTCTCTCTGTTTTTCTGAGCTTAGCATCTTATTCTAATAGTTCTCAATCTCCATGTTGAAGGAATGATACAATATTATATATTATAATAAACATGTTTGTTGAGCACATTTTGACTTCAAACCAGGTTATGTTAGTTGTTGTCAATTTTTGGCCTTGCCAATATTTCAGCTCTGCTGGAATAAAAGTGGATGAATGGAGTTTGAGGTAAAAAAAAACAAAAAAAAAAACAAAGTTCCATTTCTATGACATGATGGAAAAACTTTACCAATCCTTGTATGGTAAGTCAAAAAATGTAAAAAAGGATAAAAGACCCCAAAAAAAAAACAAAAAAAAAAAAACAAAAACGCAGTTTATTTCACCCCAAAAAAATATCCATAGTAATTTGTATCCTGCTTTACTCATCTTGAAATCCCCTTATCTTTCCTAAAAAAACTGTTTACTTTTTCTAAAAGAGGAAGTTCAGGAAGGGAGCGTGTGAACTGACACAAATAAGCATACTTTCTTGTTCTTTCCCTCTCTCACGCCTTATCTTTTGCACACACACACACACACACTCTTGCACACACACACACAGGCAAACAGCTGAAAGAGTTGTGTGTTGCTACAGTTAAAGGAAAAGAGGGAACATGGCCCACTGATTTTCCATTACATTATAGTGCAATACGGCTTAGTTATTCTGTTTTGTCAGCAGTGCAGACTTAAGACCATTTTATATTTTTATTCTTTTTTTAGAGATTCATTTTCACAAGTTGCCTGATCAAAAAAATAATATTTGTTCGAATAGGGAATTTTGATTATACTGTTAACTGCCTTCTTTATTTTGGCTCAGATGATTTGAAGTTTCTCATATACATGTGTAATAGGTCTACATTGTTTTTTTTTCTCTATGTACAACACACTATAGTGGTTTGAATAGCAGCCAGTATCTGTTCAGTTCTTCTGTTCTTGGTCTGCTTTGTCTTACGGGATTTGATTTTTTCCTGGTGGGAGATTGATCCAGACAGCTCTCACTAGTTTGTGTTGTTACAGATGTTTGGCATGCACGCAGTCAGCCCCAGAGGGACCTGGTGAACCCCCGCTGACTAATACAAATGATGGAGTTTACATCACACGGACCCTGTGGCTGAACAAACATGAAAACTATTTTTAAATAAAAGCCATTTGCACACAATTCACTGAAAAGTCTCTTGTCATTCTGATGCTTCAACTTCATTTATTCTCAGGAACTATAATGCAAAAAGGTTTTAGTGTTTGGATGCTGAAAAATATGTTTATTTGGATAGTGTAATTCACGATGAGTGTAAAAACTGGTCATTTTGTGCCTTTCACTAGTGTCCACCAAATTCAGTGTGCTAAAATGACATGTTGGTTACTGTATGTATGCAGATGCAAGCCTTCTGCCTTCTTTTCCACCCCCTTCCTTCTCAACCACCTGGCCCTGCTGACTGACCAGATGCACCCTGAATAGAGCAAGCCTTGTAAGAGGAGAGAAAAGGAGACAGAAGACGTTGATGTACATTGTAGATTTTTACAATATGTGGTAAAAATAAACTCCACACTAAACCATTTTGTGACTGAAAGGAGACATTTGATACTATCTCAGCTGAAGGTTGTAATGCAACTCTTTGTCCAGAGCGGTAACAAAACATGAATTACATGTTTCTGGACAAATGGATGGGAGTGGTAGCACCTCATCCTAATTGAATTGTTTTGAATTGATGACATTTGGGCACCAATTGTCTCACTGATTACATTCTCTTACTTATTGGTTGTCTAATTAAAACCAGATTAATGCCTCATTGTGTGAGTACTGATTTATCATCCAGGATCACAAATGAACACTATAATTTCTTCTTTCACTCACAAAATGATTTATTGCTGACTTTATTTTTTACCACATATTGTAATAATCAATTAGCATTGTTTTCCCACTTATTATTATCAAGTTAGTGTTTTGTTTCTTTTCGCTTTCCCATGTCAGTTCCAGCTAACATTTTCAGCAAATTTCATCGAAGCCATTCAAAAAAAAAAAAGAAGCCTTTATCCGAGTTCCCTTGTTCTCGGGATAGCACATTCGCAATCTTTTGAACATTCTCGAGATGAACTAACGGGACGGAATAATGACCAGGATTTATAGATGTGTGCAAGCTACCCAATCTCAGCCGGGTGGCTATTATCTTGACCTGCATTGTCTCTGCCACTTGTGCACATGGCCGGGCATAAATCAGACGGTGATTTAGGTTTAACTTGGGGGTTTATAGAGAGCATAAGAGAGGAGAGCAAAATAACTCATTCAAGCTCCTGGAGTGTCCCCCTCATTGGTTTGGCTGCATTAAGGAAGTGAGACAAAAGAAGACTTCAATGAAAAGAAGCCGAAGAGGGAGGTGGGGTGATTAGAATAAAACATTTTAAAGGGCGATCCCCACTTCTCTTGTATGAGGTAGAGGGGAGGGTGAAAGGGAGTGGGCCTCGCTTTAACGTCACACAGGCAGATGCACACACGTATGATTGTCTCCTTTGGCACAGCCTCTTGTTTAGCCTTTAGGTGCCAAAGCAATTAGTTATGTTAATTGCAGGGTCCATCGCCGGTGAATGCAGGTTGAATAGGGCCAGTCAGCAGCGGATGGTTGGCCAGGATCCATGCCGTGAGTGGGCGGTGAGGCTCTGGAAGGTGGAGATGGGGGGGCCGTGACGTTGCCTGCGCACTCGACCCATGAAAACAGGAGGAGACAGCGTGTGGGAAAACAGAGGAGGAGCCTGAGCTGAAAGGAAGAGAGGCTGGGAGCGGAGAGACTCAGAGCCGGAGAGAAACAGCACGAGAGAGGACACAAAATCTGCTACAACAAGAAGAAAACAAGACAACCAACAGAGAGAGATAGAGGCAGAACAGGGTGACAGGAAGAGATTCACTTCCGATCAATCTAAAGAGCAGAAAAAGAAGACAGGAGGGGAAGTGAAGTGTGTGTGAGTGTGCGCGCGCGCGCTGCAGTGTTTGCTGCTCTGCTCGGTTATCCGTCTCCATCTGGGTGCCATCTGTGTCTCTGGCTTTGGCCTTCGCCACACTGGAGCTCCCATATGTGGGAATGCAAACACATGCCTGACATATGAAGGCGTGGAGTCTCAAGAAAGGACAAAAAAAGAAGAAGAGGATATAGGAAAGGCAAAACTCTGCCACTGCAGCTGACTTTCTTCAAGAACTCAAGAACTGAAGAGCGGACTCTGCTAGAGTGGAGGTAGGAGCGAGTGACTTCAGCCTGGATTTCTGTTGCATTTCTTTGGGGGTTTTTATTTTTATTTTTTCAACGAGTAGATATAATTTAGCTCCGTATAAGGGTGAGTGAAAGTGTGTGTGGTCTGCACTGTTTGTGTGTGTGTGTGTGTGTGTGTGTGTATATATATATAAATTATATATATAAATTCTTCTAATTCCCCAAAGCATCCTTTCTAAAAGGGTTGCCTGAATACTTGTTTTTCTCAAATACAGTAAGACTACTTCAGTTTGAGTATTCACTGACACTGAGTACTTAGAAACATTACACAATGACTTTAAAACACATTTAATTTATGAAGAACAAGGTGTCTTTTCTTCCTTATCGGCCTGCAGCCCCCTGACTGAATCAAATCAGCATGATGTATAGGGTTAAAATATTTTTAGATAAATTAAAATAACAAACAAGATTTTCTATCTACTTGTATACATGTCTTGAACAGGCTGAGGTCATGTGTATATAATGCAATATACTTGACAAATTGTATTTTTTTTCGCAATTTTTATGGGAAAGATTGCGTTCAATGCCCATGTGGGTAATGACAGTGTGACCTTGAGAGGCGTGATTGGGAGGAACGGCCTCTCTGATCTGAACCCGAGTGGTGTTCTGTTGTTGGACTTCTGTGCTAGTCACAGTTTGTCCATCACAAACACTATGTTTGAACATAAGGGTGTCCATAAGTCCACGTGGCACCAGGACACCCTAGGTCACAGATGAATGATTGACTTTGTAGTTGTGTCATCTGATCTGCGGCCGCATGTTTTGGACACTCGGGTGAAGAGAGGAGCTGAGCTGTCAACTGATCACCACCTGGTACTGAGTTGGATCAGATGGCGGGGGAAGATGCCGGACAGACCCGGTAGACCCAAGCGTGTAGTGAGGGTTTGCTAGGAATGCCTGGCAGAGGAACCTGTTAGACATATCTTCAACTCACACCTCCGGGAGAACTTCACCCACGTCCCAGCCAAGGCAGGGGACATTGAGTCCAAGTGGGCCATATTCCGTGCCTCAATTGTTGAAGTGGCTGCCTTGAGCTGTGGCTGCAAGGTTGTCGGTGCTTCTTATGGTGGCCATCCTCGAACTTGGTGGTGGACACCCCGAGTAAGGGAGGCTGTCAAGCTGAAGAAGGAGTCCTATCTGGCCTTGTTGGCTGGTAGGACTCTGGAGGCAGCTGAGCAGTATCGGCAGGCCAAGCGGGCCGCAGCCTTGGCCGTTGCTGAGGCAAAAGCTTGGACATGGAAGGAGTTTGGTGAGGCCTTGGACAAAGACTCTCGATCGGCTCTGAGGAGATTCTGGCAAACCATCTGGCAGCTGCAGCAAGGGAAGCGGCACTTCACTAACACTGTGCTCAATGAAGGTGGGCTGCTGTTGACCTCAACCAGTGATGTCATCAGGAGGTGGAAGGAATACTTCTCGGACCTTCTCAACTCCACCTTCTCTGGAGGAAGCAGAGTCTGAGGACTTTGGGGCTGGTCTGTCCATAACTGGAGCCGAGGTTGCTGAGGTGGTTAAGGGGCTTCGCGGCGGCAGGGCTCCAGGGGTGGATGAGATCCGCCCTGATTTCCTGAAGGCTCTGGATGTTGTGAGGCTGTCCTGTTTGACATGCCTTTACAATATCGCATGGACATCAGGGGCAGTGCCACTGGATTGACAGACTGGGGTGGTAGTTCCTCTCTTTAAAAAGGGGGACAGAAGGGTGTGCTCCAATTACAGGGGCATCCCTCTCCTTAGCCTCCCCGGTAAGGTCTTTTCAAGGGTACTGGACAAGAGAGTCCGATCGATAGTCGAACCTCAGATTCTGGAGGAACAATGCAGGTTCTGCCCTGGCTGTGGAACACTGGACCAACTCTTTACTCTCACTAGGATCCTTAAGGAGTCATGGGAGTTTAGTCTACATGTGTTTTGTGGACTTGGAGAAGGCATTCGACTGTGTTCCTCGAGGTACACTGTGGGGGGTGCTACGCGAGTATGGGATTGGGGGTCCGTTGTTACGTGCCATTCAGTCTCTATACAAGCGGTGTGAGAGTTTGGTTCGCATTGCCGATAGTAAGTCATACCCCTTCAGAGTGGGAGTTGGACTCCACCAGGGCTACCCGATGTCACCGATTCTGTTCATGACTTACATGGACAGAATTTCTTGGTGCAGCCAGGGGGCAGAGGGAGTCTGGTTCGGTGGCCTCAGGATTTCATCTCTGCTGTTTACAGATGATGTGGTTCTGTTGGCGTCATCGCGCCAGGATCTACAGCTCTCACTAGAGTCGTTCACAGCTGAGTGTGAAGCGGCTGGGATGAGAATCAGCACCTCCAAATCTGAGTCCATAGTCCTCAGTCGGAAAAGTGTGGATTGTTCTCTCCAGGTTGGGGGTAAAGTTCTGTCTCAAGTGGAGGAGTTTAAGTATCTTGGGGTATTGTTCCCAAGTGAGGGAAGAATGAAGCGTGAGATTGATAGACGGATCAGTGCAGCTTCTGCAGTTTTGCGGACTCTGTACCAGTCTGTTGTAATGAAGAGGGAGCTGAGCTGTAAGGCAAAGCTCTCTGTTTACTGATCAGTCTATGTTCCTACCCTCACCTATGGTCACAAACTTTGGGTAGTGACCAAAAGAACAAGATTGCGGATACAAGCGGTCGAAATGAGTTTTCTCTGGGTTGCTGGACTCTCCCTTAGAGATAGGGTAAGAAGTTCAGTTATCCAGGAGAGACTTAGAGTAGAGCTGCTGCTCCTCCACATCGAGAGGAGCCAGTTAAGGTGGTTTGGGCATCTAGTAAGGATGCCTCCTGGACGTCTCCCTAGGGAGGTACTTCAGGCATGTCCAACTGGGAGGAAACCCTGAGGAAGACCCAGGACACGCTGGAGAGACTGTCTCTCAGTTGGCCTGGGAACGCCTTGGAGTCCTCCCAGAAGAGCTGGAAGAGGTGGCTGAGGAAAGAGAGGTCTGGGCTTCCCTGCTCAAGATGCTGCCCCCGCGACCTGATTTCGGATAAAGCGGAAGATAATGGATGAATGAATGGATGGACTGCATTCCATCAGATTCTGTCATGAGGTTATTTGTTGGACAATCTGAAAAAAATTCTCATGTCCACCCCTGCTCAGCAACATTTCTGCCAGCACCCTGTTTGTGAACAACACAGATAGTCGATGTTGTTAACCTGAGCCTCATCTGATCTGATTGGATGAACTCACATGTTTGTTTTGGAAAAAGTGATTTACGGTGAATTCCGTTCCTGACTCAACCCTCACCTTTTTCCCAGGCTTAGGACCTCTGCAACATATACACTGACCTGTGCTCTTTAATGGCTGATTTCTATTTAATAACATACTTACAGTGTTTTGTTGGACGCTTTGACCACTGGCAGCAGCCTCAGAAAAACCTCCTCTGAAGCAGAATATTTCTTCAGATCAAACGCATCCAGGTGTTTTCCTGATGACAATAAGATGAAGATCAGAGCTGACCACTGAGCAGGAGACAGATCATCTGTAGAGAGACTTCCTGAACTCAGAGACTGTTGGATCTCCTCCTCTAGAGAACGATCATTCAGTTCATTCAGACAGTGGAACAGGTTGATGCTTTTCTCTGCAGACAGATTATCACTGATCTTCTTTTTGATGTATTTGATGGTTTCCTGAATGGTCTGTGAGTAACTTCCTGTCTGTGTCAGCAGGCCTTTTAGGAGAGTCTGATTGGTCTGCAGGGAAACACCCAGGAAGAACCGGAGGAACAAGTCCAGGTGTCCATTTGGGCTCTTTAAAGCCTGGTCAACAGCACTTAGATAGAGAGACTTCTGTTTTGGGTTTATATAATATAAAGTCCCCTTATAGGTTTTTGTTGATTGTTCTTCCTTCACATTGACTCCAGACTTAATTAAGGTCAAATGGACATGAAGAGCAGCCAGAAACTCCTGAACACTCAGATGGATGAAGCTGAACACCTGGTTCTGGTACAGTCCTCTTTCCTCTATAAAGATCTGGGTGAAGACTCCTGAGTAAAGTGAAGCTGCTTTGATATCGATGCCACATTCTGTCAGGTCTGATTCATAGAAGATCAGGTTTCCTTTCTGCAGCTGATCAAAAGCCAGTTTTCCCAGAGACTCTCTGGACTCCAGTCTGGATCTGTCTCAGCTCCTCCATCATACTTGATCTTCTTGAGTTTGGTCTGAACCAGCAGGTAATGGATGTACATCTCAGTCAGGGAGGTGGGCAGCTCTCCTCCCTCTCTGGTTTTCAACACATGGTCCAGAACTGTAGCAGTGATCCAGCAGAAGACCGGGATGTGACACATGATGTGGAGACTCTGTAATTTCCTGATGTGGAGATGATCCTGCTGACCTGCTCCTCATCTCGGAACCTCTTCCTGAAGTACTCCTCCTTCTGTGGGTCAGTGAAGCCTCTGATCTCTGTTACCAGGTCAACACAGTCAGCAGGGATCTGATTGGCTGCTGCAGGTCTTGTGGTTATCCAGAGGCGAGCAG
>JAUBOC010000138.1:7315423-7325529 GCA_032275365.1 Anablepsoides cearensis | reverse complement strand
TGTATTTAATCATGAATACAACATACAGAACCCTATAAAAGTAGTGATAATTAAACAATATCAAAAACAAAAATAACTCATTATGTTGTTATTTAACATAAACATTATGACATTTTTGACTTGCCTAATTTTTAAACCAATTTTATTTTAACTTTTATAGTTTTATCTTCAACTGCTTGTAGTTTTCACTGTCTTGAGTTCATAGAAATGTTTTTTTTTTACCAGCTTGTACCCAGGATTCTGACATTTCTGTGGATACCACACATGTTTATGTTTAACTAAGAAAACGTAGAGTAATTAAAGTAGAAAACTGGCAGTTTGGACTTAAGGGATGAATGAACCAATTGGTGGGCCGAACTTTGGTCACTCGCGGGTTGAATAGCCCAGTTTTAGAGCATAAAGGTGTTGATGCTAACGCAAAGTAGTGACTAAAAACAGTGAAACTGGAAGCAGATTTGTATTCAGTACCAAACCCTGATCTTCCTTCTCTGTAGGTGGCCACTGCTTTGAGTGCAGCCATTCTTATTTTGTTCAGAGCTGCAGCCTTTTTTTTTTATTGTTTGGGGCGTACCCTGAATGGGTCACTCATCAATCAGAGGGACTCCAAAATATGATCAGACTCACGGAGCAGGGCTGCTCTGCTCCTCCACGGCCTCCATGGCATACTGAAGGGACCTCTGCAGAGACAACAGCTGACTGGAAGTCTCTCTTAGCATAAATCTGGTGACAAATTGACCCAACACACTGGCACCTTGGTACTCCTGAGAAAGAGACACAAATAGACTGAGAATTACCCAAACAGACAGATAGCACACAGAGAAGAAGAAATGATTTGCTAACGCCTCAAAAGCAGCAAGCTATTGCACATTGTATAACAGCGGTAGTTAAATGGGTTAATTATTTCACTGAACACGTACAATAATCAGTGCCGCACATCAGAATTCCAAGATAGAAGAACTTAAATAGCAGGGATAATTGCCGCTTGGTTCCCCACACACGAGTGTGATTACACACTCTCAAAGGAATTGTATTCATGCAATGTGCTAATGAAGAAACAAAGTGCGGAGCTCGCTGTCAAAACTTAAGCAACTTGTAACCTCTGCAGACTGTGCATCTTGGGATTAACAGTCCACAGCAGAGACAGGCAACAGCTGCTAACAAGTGAGAGCACAATCCTCTGAGGGGTTCCTAAACTTTGGGTGGAGTCGTAAATATGGAAAAAAAAGGTGATTGTTTGAAGACAGGATGCATAATTACACTGAACTAATCTAGTTTGGCATATGTTATTGTGTTCTTCTCTAGCATCACTCGAATATTCAGGGTTGTTCCCTCAACAGAGTCTTGAGGTACAATGATTAGCTACATAATTTAGATAGTCAATTTTACTAACATTTGTATTTTATAAAGACATAAATAAATCCTTGTTAAATTTAAAGCCATTAAGATATGTAAAATACAATTTTCTTCCTCTTTAAATTAAGATACAATGTTAAATCTTGTATAAAAGGTGTTCAACAGTTCTGTTAAATGAAATGATTGTGCTGCAGCAGCCTCATGCGATAGTTACAAGTAAGAAGTTGTTAAAAATCCGATTCTCAGCTCGGAATGTTTACATTTTTTTCAAAATGTCAAAAGTGAGGTATAATCCAGATGTCTGAAATGGAAACAATTCTTTGGAGGTTGAATTATAATGAACTGATTACAATCAGGATCCGCTGGACCCTTTGAAGTGAGGTGGACAGATTGTATTGGAGCCACCGGCTGTAATACTAATCAGCATCTTTGTCCATCTGCAGCAGACGGAGCAGCAGTTTCAGCAGCAGGGAGGACGAGAGATGCTGGGCTGCAGGGAGGAAACAGAAGATCTGAAAACGTTCCCTGGAAATGCCAAAAAAAAAACAACTAACTTTTAGCCACATTAATGTGGCTTTAATTTGTTAATAAATGAATAAATAATAATGTAAGGATTGTGTGGTCATATTAAGACAATTCAAAAACTTGTCCTTTTTAAAAACATCTTTAGTTGCACCAAAGTCTCATCACTGAAAATACTGATTAAACACATTCATTTATAAAAAATGAATCATTTTCTGTAGAATTGGTTTATAACACCATCCAGCTGCAGTGGACTTGTTGGACTTCTTTATCTTTAATTCCCACAAGCACAGCTTAGGACAGAGGTAATTTTAGATTAAATCAAACAGTTCGCAACACACCTTTCCAAAATAAAACTAACATCACTATTCTTCCAAAGTCTTACCTGTTTGGTTTTATCCATCGCTTTCAAAATGGCAATATTCAGACTCTCCAGAGCTGAAAGAACATTTAGATATTCCCCGAGGTGCTGAGAAAAGTAATCTAATGGGGAGAAAAAAAGTCTGTAAGTTACACTGAAAACTCATCCATGCTGCATTGACAGATTCCAATAAAATCAAATAATGATAAGTGAGAATATTCTCCAAACAAGTAGATATAACTGCTTTTATTTATCTTCAGACTGAGGTGGAAGTATGAGATTTTAATGAGATTTCAATCCAATGGATGAAACGCATCAGAGGTTGATAAATTCATTTCGAGTCCTTCAGCCTTCATTCTTATACTTTACTGAATTCAATTTTGGCATTAGAAGACACTTTGTTAACGGAACAGAACTCGATGAATGATATATGTTCAGAGACCTGAGATGAAAAAAAAAAAACATTCTGCTGTGGAAAACTGGCAACTTTTTTTGTGTTTCAAATGGAAAAGAAGCCATTCCCATTTGATCAATTATGCAAAGGTTTTATTCTGGGCAAAGCTGGTATTTACCAGTCTGTGACCCAATTTACTTTATTCAGGACATCTAACTTATATTCCATTTTAAGAGGGTAAAACAAAACGAGGACAATTGCCCTCAGATCGTATGATAGAGTCAACAGGGCTGGTGTTTTTTTGTTTTTCATTTCTAGTGCATTATAGCATGAGCAAACCCTCCAAACTCTCCAAATGTCTTCCTCCTAGCGATGAAAATAGATTACTTTGACACTAATGTTGTATCTGTAAGCATCAAGAGACCACTAGAACTGGGATGGGTTAGCATAGCATACATTGCAAATATTGAACCAGCTGCCTCTTTGCAAAGTAAACAGTATCTTCTTGACACCATCTCAAGCACCGATGCCTGTGAGATTGTCAAAAAAAAAATGCCCTGCAGGAATTCACGTTTTTTTGACACATCACATTAAATCAAACAAAGCACTCTTCCACCAACCTGATAGCTTGTCAGTGTCCAGATTGCTGCAGGGCAGAACACAAGAGGAGATAAATGAGGAAAGTTAATTAGGGAGATTCAAAGACGAGCTGCTCCTCATTTCTGCTTGAGAGATCCTTTTGGCTTTTATCAGCCAGACTAGTGTGGTAATATCCAGACGAGGACACGCACACACAAAACTGCAGCCCCGGAAACCTTAAAGACCAATTATATTTCTGTCCACACGGGCTATTCGCTGGGGAAAATCACTGTTAGTTGCTTTAGTAGTCACTAGTAGTTAGTCAAGCTTATGTAACTGCTTTTTGTATCGCATTTTGAAATCGACAGCTCTATTATTATATAAAAAGGTCCTCCTTTTCTTTAAAGCTAATGTGCTTTAAAATCTCAGGTGTAGGAAACAAAAACAGTCACTGTTCATTAAGGGTCTTCCTATCTCTGTCGCAGGCTTCTAACCCAATTAACTATTTTAATCCTACTATATATTCAGGTTGATTCCAAAGGTTAATCAGAGGTTCTTCAAATTATTACTTTCTGACAGCTTATTTGAAAGCTATGGAATAAGATATTTTGTTAACGCTACAGACAAAAATAAATAAAAGTCATTATTATTCATTTGCCCTTGGTGAATGAGTTTTCTTTTGCAGTTGAACAATGGACTGATGCATAAACAGTGCTCATGCTTGTGTACGACAGTTCTCCTAATAGCTGCTTTAGGTTTTCTCTGAGCCTATGCACACCATTTGACAGCAGAATCTGAAAACCTCGTTTAGAATTCCAGTGCTACAAAGAGGTGAGCAAAGAGAAAAATCACAAAAATGGTCTCATGAATGCAAATTTTGAATCGGCCAGGGGAAAATAAAGAAAACTGGCTCATGAAAAAGAATGAAAACTTAAATCCGTCGTCTCCCTTTTTTGACCCAACAGGGGAGAAAAAGCTTTTCTGTCCTCCACGGCTGTGGTGAGTTAACTGTTCTCTGCAGAAACTGATGCCTGCACCCACCCTCGGGCTGATTTCTTTGATTGCAATTTCAGAGGAGTGAGTGTTTGATGTGGCTGTTGAGGTCAATATTATTTTTAAGTTCAGATAATTGAGGCTGCTTTTAGTTCATCCGGCTGGAGTTTAGCTTCTGGGGTTATTTTTTACTGAAGAAGTTCCTCAAACTTAAGCTCTGACTAATGATTTGCTGGTAAATATACAGATTTATCAAATATATCAAACAGAAACTCACTTATTCTGTCGATTATCTATAGAGAAGAAGAGCTCCTGCAGCTCCTCAGTAGTCAGGATTCCATCAGCAAAGTAAGCGTTGAACTCGTCAAATGACAACTTTCCATCATCTGAAAAACACAAGGTACAGGCTTTTATTTTGGTCCAAAAAGAATAGCAAACCTGCAGTGTTCCACCAGTGTCACACCTCATAATAGGGCTTATTTTTCAGCTCGATTCACCGTCTAAGTTGCAGGCAGGTCTGCAATATCTTTTCTTTCCAGCTATTCTGTTGAGTCATCTGTGTTGCACAACTGGCCTTGAATTTTTACTTATTTATTTATTTTAGTGAAAATGTAAGTTGCCAAGTTTGAGGAAACCAGTTAGTTAATTAGGAAAGAATAATTCAGTTTGTATGATTTAGGCTGGTTGCAAAACATGCTGTTTATACACACATAGGCAGAAACATTATAACCCCTTAGGCAGTGAGTGATAATAATACAATATGGATGGATGGATGGATGGATGGATGGATGGATGGATGGATGGATGGATGGATGGATGGATGGAACAGGAAAAAATATACATAAATAAAACACTGCGTGGCTTATTTGAATTATTTGGCGCTCAACTAGTTAATAGTGAACAAAGCATGTGGCAGATAATGGGCAGGAAAAATCAATGGCAGAAGATGAATAGTCAGGTTGTCATCTGTGCAGAAGAGCTTTTTTTTATGAGCACAACATCATTCTATCTTCAAGCAAACATAACAAGCCTGCCAGGAAAAAAAAAGCAGAAAAAAAAAACTATGAGGTGTTTTAATCCCTATGAAATAGAACAGGTGAACAGATTGTGTCTAAAGCAAACCTGCCTGAACGGCTGACAGACTCTCAGGCAATCAGACGTTTGCTGACAGAGGTCAGGAATGCAGCCATGCGGCTGAAGAACAAATCAAAACTATCAGCGATAAGACAAGAGAGGACATTGACACTAAACAGAGAAGCAGTGTCCCCAATGACAAAATGATCAAATGAGAATCTGGTACACTGAAACACCAAAGGTTCCAATGATCAGAGTTTCTTCTTTTTATTATCAGGCCTTTTACAAATCAATTTGTCAATATTTAATTATATAGAAAATGTTGTTTTCATGTCACCTTTCCTAAATTGTATTCCTTTTTGTGTTGTAATATGTGAACTTGTATTTTTTAGATTTGAACCGGTAAAATGCTGACAAACCGCTGGTTTAATGATCCCTGTCCATGCAAGTACAAGCTAGGATGACAGTGATTTAATACGCCAGATAGTTCCTGTTAGCTGACTTTGCAGAGCTAAAAACTGAAGGGCAAGCTTGAGGACCATCTGTCCAACTGGAGCCTTTTTGGCACTTCACATCGCTACCTCTGACTAATGTGCTGATCAAAATGAAACTAGTTTTCACCTTTAAAATTATACCGTTTATTAGCCTGAAGGTGAGCATGATATTCCCTGAAGACATGGGCTATGTTGTTAGAAATTATTATTGAATTCTTCTAGTGTGATAGGCTTCACCCTTTCTTCTCATTTCTTCCAGTTCCTTATATCTTGATACCATCTGTATTGTGGCTTATGGATTATGAAACCAAAGATCCTCACACATGTCTCTCCTCACAATGTCATATTTGGAAAAGATTGCTATATTCGGAGTGCCAAAACAGACAGACAGCCTGATTCTCCAGGGTGACACGACTCCACATGATGGACAAATGATGAACCCAGTGCTGAGTTTCATGTTCTTATCATAAACAGGGATGATTTTTAAAATCTCATTATTGACTATATAGTTATTTTTTTCTTTATTGCACATGAATTGTAATGTGACAAACAAAGCACCACTATTATGATTATCACTGCGGTTCTCCTAAATAATCTCTGCTGAATTAACTACATAATTGCACAGCAGGAATGAGTTAAGAAGGGATTCAGCATGAAGTGCAATTAATTAAAAATGTAACTTTGCAGTTTCAGCTACTGATAGGGTTTGGATGGGTCAGACTGCAGAGATGTAGAAAGAAATAGCTGACACCAAAGCACCCGTCCACAGTATTATCCAATGCTGTCCTGTTTGTTTGGGAGCAGGATGAACTTTGCTTTTGTGTCTGTTTTTTTTTTTTTTTCACTTAGACTATTTTTTTTTTCTGAATTCCATTTGCACCAAGCAAAACTCTTCTGACACTTTTTGTTTGGTGTGGAGTTGTAGGAATGTGAGGACCCACGAAGAGAGTGTGTAATAAATGCAACGCTTTGTTGCAAGAGGGGGACATGCCTGTTAAGTGTTATCCTGAAGGACAATTCATCATTTATGATGTACGGCTGCATTTTTTATTTATCACCTACGGGTTGCACAGTTGAACCGTTTTGTTGGATTAAAGCAGAGCTTTTTGAACTGTGGATTCAGAAGGTAAAGTGGGGTCAGCTGATAAAAGGGAAGCATTCAGGGAAATTCCAGTGACTAATGGGATAATCAGGGGTACTCAAACTTTTTAGCTACAGGCCAACAAAACAGCCACAACAGAGACTTGAGACTAAAAGTGTTTAAATTATACAATCAGTTCTAATAAAACATTTAGACACACCAATGACAAAAAAAGTGCTCCCATAACCATTCTGTATCTGGTTTGTTATAGTTTATCCAACAATTATGGGTAAAATATGCTTTTAGAATACTCCTTTTATGCTGAAATGTGCTTAGAACATTTGCATTCATTTGTTTTCTGGAGACAATCGGCCGGACTGAAAAATTGATGCTATTTAAAATGAAGTTGGACAAACAAAAACATTTTTTCACGTGCAGATAAAAAGAGTACAGTTGATTCGGTTTTGACTTTCATCCTCTTCAAATTCTGTTTGAGCTGCTGAAGCGTTCTAAATGCCAGTTGACGCTTAAGAAAGAAAATCATTCATGTCCAGCCACCTGACACATAAGCTGTCTAAAAGATCTCCTGTTCCAAAAACACTCTTGCAGGCCTTCATTTAAAAGCCTGGCCTTGATACTAACACACAATAAATGTGATTTTTCAGTAGCCATTACATGATTATGTTCTAAACAAGTTGGTCTTAAGGTGATAGTCTTTAATCATAGTCAAACTGTCAATACGAGCCTGTAAGCCTGAGCCAGTATAACCAATATTTTGTTCACAGTTACAAAAACAAGAAACTGCAATAAAAACTGAAACTGAATAAACCAACTGGCATTTTTTATATGAATGTTTTTACATAGTGTATTGAGATGACCTTTGTTGTGTATTGGTATAAAAAAATGATCTAAAATTTAGCGTAAACAAGTGAGAAAGTGAAGATGTCCTAAAAAGTGGGTCACAAAGTAGGCCACATTCATATTTCTCCAAAGGGTAGTCCCAATACAGAACCTCCTAAGTGGTTTATAAATTCCCCCACGAACGTATCGCAGCTTTAGCAACCAGCCTCACAAAGAAAGATGGGTCTGGTTTCCTCTCAGTAAGCCACCGCTGTGTACTCAAGCTATTACTGATTCTGGTATTCTTAGTAGCAACGTCCTACTTGAGATGTGTTCCACCAGCCCATCTGTGAGGAGTTCTAGCTGCCTTTTATTTTCCATATCCTCAGTAACGACTGCATGCTGCTTTTTAGACCACATATAGTGCCTCTATTCTGCACTTCAGTGACGGTTAGAAGCTGACTGGCCATTTTTCCCCCTATCGGAGCAGATGTCAGGACAGAGGAAGGTTCATTAAAAACTAAAAAAGAAAAGCGGAAAATTATCTCTCCAGTGTTTTTAATACCAAATATTGAAGCTGGTTAAAATATCCAATTAGTTTGCTGATCTGAGACCATTTAGAGAAAGTTGACTGTGAGAAAATTAGGCCCGCTAATGAGCCCACATTTTATGTTCGTAGTAGCTGTCATTTAAGGCAAAATAAAAAAAAGATTGCAGCATGAAAACTTTATGAAACATTAACTCAAGCTGAGTTCCATTAAATATCTTGCATTTACACGGCTGTCATTTCTTATCTTTGAAAACTATGTAGATTTTAGATCTACAAATTAGGTGGCAAGACCTTTGATCTTTATTGTCATCCTCAAAGGAGCAGGATTAATAAGGGAGCTAAATCATTTTCACACTGAGGCACACAGCACCATCTGTTAATATCTACTCAAAGGCCTAGAGATTATGTAAGGTTTACTTAAAGTAAGCAAGTAGCCTATAGGCAGCAAATTCTAAAGTCAAGACGTTTCATTTGTTCTGTTACCAGTCCCAGGTAAAATTTCCTTTTCCATACAGACTTTATGTTGTCAAACTAGTAAAGATAAAGTAAAACAACCTAAATAATCCAATTTTAATTTAGCATTTTATTATTATAAGTTGCCACTTTTCTTACCCCTTAGTTACTGACTTCCAAAGCCAGTTTTTCTACATCAAGTTTAACTTTGGGCACACTTGAACAAAACATAAACAAACTAAGCAAATACTCAATGATTGGAAAAAAATTATACAATAGTTTTTTTCCTTGTTATCTTGTTTATCTTGTTTATTTTTAGAAACATGTAAATTAATAAATTTCTTGTTTAATTTTTTTCTGAATTTTAGGTTTCGAATACCAACACAAAGAAACTATGACTGCTTTATAATTCATATCTCAGACAGTGAGGTTAATTTAAAGAACAAAAATGTTCAAATAAACAATAACACTGATCATTCATTGGTCAACCAACTGTATTTGTGTAAGAAAGTAAAATGAGAACAAATATATATAATTTCTTCAACAGATTTAAAAGATGTCATATTTTCTATGTTACATTCTTGGCCTAATCCCCCAGGTATTTGTAACAGAAAGCTACAGTCCAGTGAATGTGGGACAGAATATATATTTCTTTTTGCAATAGTCCTCCTTTTCCTCCCTGCTCCACAGCTGCAGTCAGTTCTGCTGAGCTCATTGAGATTATATTTGGCTAGAAGAAACAAATGATGCACTAGATTTTGTGTTTGTTTTGTAGGTGACTGTTAAATGCTGTTGAGAAGTATATGTGCATCAGACCCTGTGCGAACTAAACAGTGTCCCGTGATGAAAAGTACACCTCCTCTTTATTTGCTTTCACACCCTATTTACTAAAGATGAATAAATATTTGTTTGGGTGAGCAGTAATGTGCACAGCAATGCAGCAAATAAAAGGCTGTTGTTACTGTAATGAGAAACTAGTTGACTGAAGAATTTGTCCACAAATATTAAAGGAAAAATCATTTAGGAAATCATCCATTTTACAAAATTTGGTAAGTCAAGTATGAATGCTACATGAAGACATTTGTCAGCATGCAAAATAAGTGAGTTTAATTCTCAGCCATCTTGTTTACAATTTAAAAACCTGTAACATACTTGTCATGAATAAAGTATTTGTGTCCTATGTTAAAAGTAATCACACACAAATGTACATGAAGAGTACAAAAGAGTAAACCAATGATAGGTTTTAAATGGTAATTTGATATTAAAACAAAAGAAAAACATAGTTATCTGATTAAAAATAATACATGCATAAAGTCTGTCAAATATCCTATCTTTGGTTTAATCTTATTATGACATTTTATTTCCAACAAATGTATGTATGTATGTATGTATGTATGTATGTATGTATGTAT
>JAUBOC010000138.1:7286646-7299463 GCA_032275365.1 Anablepsoides cearensis | reverse complement strand
ATTATCAAATTAGTTGTCGACTATTTTAATAATCGATTAGTCATCGATTAATCGACTAATCGTGGCAGCCCTAATAAAAATAAGAATTAAGAATCCTCTTAATATAGTATTACAATATTTACATTGTTTTCTGTTCTGTAGGTTGATTGTTGGAGTGGAGGATGCCCAGTCAGACACCTACATCCCCGTGACCCTTATGGTTTCTTCTGGCATGACGATTGCACAAGTTAAAGAGAAGGTGCTGACATGACACGATAAAGTAATACTTTTTAGTATCCTAGTAAACTAAATCTAAACTTCTGTCTAGAAATTATGATGAATGTTTTATTAATTGGTACTTGCAAATGTCTTGATCATAGTTGACATAGCTGCTCAAAGCCAACAACTCATAGGGCTGGATATCTGGGGGGACGTTGGCGATAATGTTACAGGGAAACACTGTATTATGTAAAAGAAGTACTGTTATATTTTACCTTTTTTAAATTAGTTCATTTTGTTGCATTGAAAAAAAAATATATATATATTCATATATATATATATATATATTCATTAAAAAATAGTAATCTAGCCCGCATGCCACCAGTTAAATATCCCTGCAGTATAAGAACAAGAGCAAATACAGAGATGCAAAATAAAACATCAGCTGTATTTAGGTTTCATACTTGGAATCAAACACTGAGGGTGGACATGAGTCTTAAAGACTCATAGTCTCAGCAGTCTGTATATAAAAGTAAATTTTTCCACATATTTGGAATAGTTGATCCGGAGCAGCAACTGCAGAAGCCTGATCACGTTTCTATTTTGGTTTTGACCTTTGAACACTGAAGAAAAACCGGTTGGTTTATCAGTCTTCTTACATAATTATAGCTGTTGCATAGATCACATAAATATCATGAGGCAGGACTGTTTAAAAACCCGACAATGAAATGACGTTTTATACGTTTTCCCTCGTCTCACACTGACAGATCAGCCACGATTTCGGGTTCCACCCATCCCTGCAGCGCTGGGTGATCGGCAAGCGACTAGCTCAAGACCAGGACACATTATACAGCCATGGGATCCGTAAGGATGGGGATCAGGCGTTCCTGTTTATCCTCTCCGCCCACGCTGCTCATCTGACGCGGCAGCAGTACATCTCGGACATGGAGCAGCAGCGCCTAACGGGTCGGTTGTTCATATAAACACACTCACTCATGTTTTTTTTAACCGCTAACCATAATGTCAGTTTGTACCTGACATTCTAAAGTGACAAAAGATCTTTATTCACCATCATGTGTACATACTGTACTTTTACATACACAGCAGGCCAAACCTGAACTGTCAGATTATTGATGAACGGGTGCTCTTTTTGTGCCTCTTAGTTGTTTCTAAAAAAAACAAACACTAAAGCAGTGTTTGTGGAGACTTTTCTATGTGGCAGTTTTATCAAATACTTGGTAAACAATAAAAAAATAATAATAATTGAGTCAAATTTTGAATATACTTGTAGTTCTCATTGATGTGATACTTGGTTTGTATTGTAAGATACAGTGCTCAAGATGTTTTCTTGGTAACTAGTAAAACTGATTAACTGAACACTGATTTTTTTTCCAAATGATCTCTATTTTTAGGCATCATGAAGTCAGTGGAGTTAGTTCCCAGAGGGTTGGGTGGTGCTGGCGAGAAAATGCCTCCGCCCCGTGAAGCTTCCCCTCCTCCTGTTCTTCCTAGAAACCCGACTGTTGATAAACCTACCTTGCCTCCTAAACCTCAGGTGAGGACGCCGACAAAAAACCTGGTTATACCTGGCATCAGTGTATGATGGCGTCACAAGTGGAAATCTCAAAGTAATACATTTCACATAACTCAAGTCTCCTTTAAGCAACACGCATTATTTCAGTTTTCAAAATCCAGCGGTCAGCATCCTGCATAAGACACAGAAACTTCCATACTGTTGTGCTTGTCGAGGAACAACACGATTACAACTTGTGTGTCTTTGTTTACTTTTGTAGTTGGGCTGGGCCTGTTTGTTGTGTACGTACATTAATAAGCCAACACGCCCTGGATGTGAGATATGCGGAGGGGATAGGCCAGAGGATTACAAGGTGCCGGACATCTATCAGCCAGACCAGGATGAAATTCAACGGCTTGAACAGGAACAGATGGCACTTCTGCAGTATGAACTGGTAAGAGTGATTATCATTAAAATCTATGCAGTTGGATTCAGGAAAAAAAGTTTGTGTGAAAGTGACAGAATTAACACAGACATGCAGGGACAGATCCGTTCTTTGGAAAGTGTTACTGGATTCTGATGGTTCTAAGATTTGTATCAATCATGCTCCATTTTTATTCTGAATCTCCGTGTTGTGCTGTTTGTGATGAAGGCTCAGCAGGAAGAGCGGCAGCAGAACTATATGTACCTTTTGGCGACAGACGAGCAGAACCTCATCCTGAGCACCGCAGAGACCGATTGCCCCATTTGCTTTTCCCCTCTGCCGCCAGGAGAGGGCGTCGTGCTCAGGGAATGTCTGCACACATTTTGCAGGTTTGGCAGGAAAATCAAATTGTAGCTTTATAATCGGTGGTAAAAGAGCCCTTAACTTCAGGAACAACTTCAAAGTTCTTCAAAATATGCAGTGGTTCAAACGGTTTGTAAAACATTTACTCATTTTTATGCTTTATATGCATCTGTGATCAGGGAGTGTCTGAAATCGACAATAGTAAACAGTCAAGATCCTGAGGTGTCTTGTCCGGACAACTGTGACAGCAAGTTATTGGACCGAGAGATCAAAGAGGTGAGTGAAAATGAAGAAAAGTTAACTAACGAATGGTAAAAACCCTCAACAGCACATGCTAATTTAGGTTTGTAGCTTTTGTTGAAGTATTTAATTTAATCTAAAGTTAAGTAAAGAAAATGCCAAATAAAGCACATAAAAAATATTATTTCTAATATTTAAAAAAACTGGAACTCATATCAAGCTATGGAAAATCTTGAACTGTAGATGAAAAATTAAAAACAGATTTGGCTGCACAAAACAAGCTGCTCTCACCGTAAATACAAAATAAAATAAAACTCAAAACTATTACCTTAAGATATTTTTAAAACTATATCTTTATTTTTTTATTGGTACATAAATAAGGCTCCACTGCTTCATAGTCGTCAGTCTTTCAGTAATTTTTATAACTTTTCCACAAACACCATAAAATGTCTATACGTGTTAAATATCCTCTTCCTCATGTTTTACCTGTGATTGATCAGCTGCTGACAGAAGAGGAGCTCCAGCGGTTTTTGGAGTTGCGCTTAAACGTGGCAGAGAGCCGCTCCGAGCACAGCTTCCACTGTCAGACTCCCAACTGTCGAGGGTGGTGCATCTACGAGGACGAAGTCAACGAGTTCCACTGCGAGCTCTGCGATGAAACCAACTGCATTCTCTGCCGAGTAACTTCCTCACAGAACTGATTTGTTTTTTCTTTACAGTAATTGAAACACAAAACCTGAGGAGTGTGCTTTTTTATTTATTTATTTTTTACATTTGTTTTAGGCCATTCATAAAGACATGAACTGTAAGGACTACCAGGACGACCTGCGCATCCGAGCAGCCAACGACAAAGCAGCTCAGCAGACAAAGGAGATGCTGGATGTAGGTCCTAAATAGTGCAGTATCTCAAGCAGTGAGAAACGAATGACATTGTTTTTATCTTTTTTGTTCATCATAATTACAGGAACAGAGCACTCCCTGTACTGTGCTCCTATTTTATATCTAAACAAAACACAGCAGGCATTTTTAATTGGTCTTTAAAGTAGAAAAGGCTTTAAAACACAGCTGAGACACAGACAAGCTAAATATTGATAGAGCTTATTTTCAATATTACATTCTTGAAGGTCAATTGCTTACATTATTTAATGCTGATGAATAAAAATAATCTGACTTTGTTAGGATGGAGACTTCTTACATATTCATTTACAAAAATAAGCATTACTGGAGTTACTTTAATGTTAATGCTATTTGTTTTTGCCAGTTTAATCATTTTAAATACTTTAGAGACCGTGTCTAATTCTGGACCTTATTTATAATTTTGATTTTAAGACATTTGGGACAAATAATTTAATATTTATCTATTTTTTTACCAAGTGGTATGTAACTGAATTGAATTTTTAAACCCATTACGTAGCAATCTCAGACAATCTTGTAAACAGTTTAAGAATAATGAGTAACATTTTCACTGAAGCCTAAATTAACAGTTCTGTCGGTTTCACTCCACTGTAGAACCTGCTGAAGAACGGAGAGGCCATGAAGTGCCCACGGTGCGACATTGTAGTCCAGAAAAAAGACGGCTGCGACTGGATCTGCTGTTTGATGTGCAAAACCGAAATCTGTTGGGTCACCAAGCAAGCTCGATGGGGACCAAATGTAAATATAAAGACAGAAAGTGTTTTTGTGTTTTCAGCTATGCATCTGACTTTGTTTTATGTGTATTATTTTTATATTTACAGGGACGTGGTGACACATCCGGCGGCTGTAAATGTCGTGTCAATAATCAGCCATGTCACCCCAACTGCCAAAACTGTCACTGAGGCAAGAACACTATAAAACTCCCCCCCCCCACCACCCCCATTTTTTTTCTTGTCATCTTTATCGTGACAGAGAAACCTGCCAAACGATGATGTTAAATCTGATATACTTGCACAGTTCATGAGCCAACAGTGATTTGAAGTTGGAGCTAAAATTGCATTAAAAAAAAACAACTGGAGTGTAAATATTTCCATTGCTGTTTCTGTGCAGAGTATGTATAAAACCAAGAAACTACCACAAAAAAATGTTTTTATCAGAAAAAAAATATTTTAGTTTTACAGTCCATCATTAATTAATGGAGGTAAAGTGATGCCATTTAAATGTATTTGAGTTGGAAGTATTATGTTGTAAAAAGTATGCAATTGTTGGTTGATTGGAATTGCATGCAGTTTATTGTATGGCCAGTCTACTGACTAAACTCGGGTGGAATAATCTGCTGAAATTGTTTACATTAAATGTTCTCTGATGCACTTAAAGGTTAGAGCGGTGGTTCTTAAAACTTTTTGCTTTGGCTCTACAAAATAAAAAGTTGTCGAGACTTGTGACCCCGAGTCCAGCTAAAGTACACACTGCTAATAAGCCATTAATTAAGAACCTCAAACATTTTTATCAATTTACAATCAGTTTTTTTTCCTCTTGTAGGAGTTATGGCTGAGTATGCTATTGATAAGTCATTTTTCAAATGAATCTAATGCTTTTAGATTTTCATGACCCACGATAATGTCCAGACTCAAACTTTGGGAACCACTCAAAGCAGTAATTAATGTGTTTTATCAATTACTTTTTTCTGAAGTTTTTTATTCTGCAAAGAATTAAAAAATTAATTCAATTCAATTCAAATTCAAAAATACTTTATTTATCCCAGAGGGAAATTAGGTTAAATGCATTACTTTAAAACATTGTGGTCTGCATTGTACAGATTTATAATGTTTGTGATTTTTCTTTCATCTTTACCATGATAGCTTTTATTTAAAATGGGGAAAAAAACTATTATTGTAAAGTGAGATTTACAATAAAGGCTTTTTTTAATGTAAACACTATCCATGGATGTTTTGTGTCATCTTTAATGTAATGATTGCTGCAACATAAATAACCCCAGAAGATTAAAAGACAAACTCATTACTTTACATGGTAAATCTTAAGTTTCAAAAAGTATATAAACTGAACAGACCATTTCACTCCAGTTTATTAACATTGTATTTTACAATTTTTATCAGTCTTATTACTAACAAAACATGGAAATAACAAAAACAGAAAAAAAGGCAAATAAAATCATGTTTCATCATTGAAAATATACCATAGAGTGTATACCATAACTATGTGATGCATAATCATACTGGTCAACAGCTACGCTTGATGTTCTTCATGTCCGGTCACCTTCATTTTGATTACATTTTGTGGAGACTCAGCAATACTATAATGACAAATTATATATGTCTATCATATGGACAGGAACAGAATGACAAGTGTCCGGTTTGGATTACTTATAAAACTGTTCCAACATCAATGTGACAACTTCAACTGAAATGTGTTCACTGCTTGTGCCATCAAAAATAAACCATTACTGTGAGTAATTTCTTGAAGCCAAAAACATTTTGAAGATGCAAACTAAATCAAACATCTTTCCGTGTGCATTTCCTGTTAAGACAAAAGTGATTGAACAAGAACAGAAACCTTCACTTCAAAATGTGACAAAATGAAATCTAATGTAATGTTTTACTTGTCATTTAACTCCTGTTTAAACACAAGTATGACAAACTCCTGACATTTCATTCTTAAGAACAGGCTGCGTGAAAAGAGAAATCTGAAAAAACAAACATCTGTGTAGCCGCAATTAAGAGAAAATTGCTGGCAAAAACTTTGCATGTTAGTTGTGCAAAATGTGAGGTTAATACATGACTGCTGTTTATGTCATGGTGTAGGCTCAAAGCTTCAAACTTTCACTTCATAAAAAAAACTTTTAGTTTGCAATAAAATGTTAAATCATTGACCATGTCAAGTTAATGTTTTGCCAAATAAAAATTCTCAAATATATAAGCATTCTCTAATAGGTTTATAAGTATTAAATTTAATATTGGGGGTAGAGTTTAAATTTACCATATTATGGACAAAATGTAAAAACAAAAACCCAAATATACAACATGCACTTCAAATATGGGATTCAAATTTCTATACATGGTTTCCATGATTAACACATAAACCACAATTTTTTTGTTTTTTTTAACTGCAAATCTTTTATAGCATAGCATACACACGACAGGTGTATGTTTGTATTCCAGCTGCTGTTGCATGTTGTAAATTCAAAGCTAAGGTCAAATCAAAATATTTTTTGGTTAAAAAGAAAAATTCACAATAACTCACCTACTCCATAGATTAAACCAAAAATAAGATGTCATTACTAGCACTTCCATGGTTAAACTGTGGGATTTGATTGCCAACTTGCTCGTTGTTTAAATGCATTAAACTGAATTTTCTAAGCAGATATTCTAATATTGGTAATTATTTGTCAAATTGAACTTTTGAGATACGTTAAATTAGGCCACAAAATCTTGTCGACACCAACTATCATTAAGATGAATTCAACTGATCTTAATAAAGTAAAGCTAAAATACAGAATAATGAGCTACAAAATATTTTAAATGTTCCCAATTTAAAGTGAAATAGCACATT
Source organism: Anablepsoides cearensis (assembly GCA_032275365.1). Lineage (NCBI taxonomy): Eukaryota > Metazoa > Chordata > Actinopteri > Cyprinodontiformes > Rivulidae > Anablepsoides > Anablepsoides cearensis. Next base: position 7,292,240 of record JAUBOC010000138.1, on the reverse strand, counting down.
TCTGTTAATAAAATGTTAAAGAACTTGAATGACCATAACTACCTGAAACCATTAAATTCTGATTGTAAAGGTGCCAGTGTGTCATGATGCTGTACAATTATGAACACAAGACAAAAGAAGAGTATATTTTACAAAGAGAGGATTCTACGAATTCTCAATTTGGTCTCATTAAGGTATCAAATAGATAACAAATGAACTGCAATCTCTTTCTCCCTCACACACACACACATTCACACAAACAAACTCTCCAGCTCACAAAATTGGCAGCAATTTCAAGTTAAGTGAGTCCATCAGGCTTTCAGCATAAATCTCTGTGAGCAAAACACTATATCAGACATCTTATTATGAAATATAAATAAACTGAACTCATATAACCAACAACAGTCCTTAGAAACGATCTCTTCATTAAGAACATTGGCAACTAATAAACCAATGCAGACATTTATATAAAAAGGGAGTCCTGCAAGCTATACAGGGACCAAAACGTCTGGACGCGTCCTTCATAGAAGAGGAGCGCTAAAGTGTTCAAAATCATTAGTTTGTTTCAGACAGTGTTACAGACTCAAAAAAAAAAGTGCGGTTTCACAAATTAAAAAGTTTTTGGAAGCAGAACCACCAGTTAGACAAGGACACATAAGTTGTTGTGTTGGCCTTAAAGGCAGTTCAAGGAAACAAGTCCAACTTGGGGGCCCATTCAAGAGCAGTGTTAACCACAGCAAGAGCTGCTGCCCCCAAAGCCACCGTCAAGCCCATAACCGCCAATCGAACAAAGCGCCGTGCTGTTGACGGCTGTGCCACTGCCACTACAGGGCTTACTGTCTGGTTCTCCAGCGCAGCTGATTTTTGTCTGCGTCTGCGACGGAGAACTGAATCTGGTCGTTGTTGAGTGGATGCAAGTTCAAAATCCTTAAAGGTAGAGGTTGCCATGCTTAGGAGAACAAAGGACAGGTACAAACAGAGAAAGAAAAAAGGAAAAAAAAGTGAAAGGAATTAATGAAAGATCAGCAAGTATTATGGTGTTGGTGAGAAGCAGAAAAGTATATATATATTTAGAATAGTGCTTTATACAACCATGTGTAAAATAAAAAAAAACATATATAAATTAGAGAATCTATCTACAAGAACAGTTTAAACACAATATGTGTCTGCTAACTCTAAGGACATAAGTACCTCTCATGTGCCACGGCCTCTCTAGCCAGTTCAGAGGGAGGAAACTGGACAAAAAGGTCTCCAGCTCGGCTGATTAGTGTCTCATATGGCAGATCCTGGGGAATCTGAGACAACAGGTGATGGACCATTGCCATGTCGCACTCACACTCCAACACTTCTTCCTCTCTGTGTAATACAATCTGCCACAAAAACGCAGACAAACATATTTCTCAAGGGCCATCATGACAATTGCACTCTCTTACTGCATGTGCACTGAAGTGGATAGTTATTTCCCCATCAATTGTGTAATAAGAGGATAACAGGCACGTAACAAAAAATGGGTTTGCCAAATTACTGACAGCTTTATAAACCTAAGACAAGATCCGATGCAGCTGAAGATGCCTTTAACTGCAGAGGGTTTTGGTTCACGAATTGATTACATCTGAGGAAATTGTAAAGAACATCTCCTGTTGTCCAATAGGTCCCTGTACTGCCAAACTTGTTGCATGTACAGTGAAGTGCATATCTCTAAATGTAACTTTTAACTTTACATTTTACTAAAAAAAAATTACACATACATTTTGCAGACTTAGAAATAATCAGTTTACTAAATACACCATAAAAAAAACTTTTTTAAAAAAGGTTGTTATACATAAATTTGTCATAAAAATTAACAACTCACCACAGCAGCAAAATAGATGGGCATCAATGGATGACAGGCCAGGAAGAAGTCATACAACCGTACGACGTGACGGAAGTCTGACAGCACGTGACCAAACCAGGTGATCAGCCAGCTGAGAGCAAAGACTGTGCCTACCTCTGCCCTAAAAAAAATATCAACTTACAATGAGTTCACACAGTTTGCTATAGATGCTATAAAACAAACAAGATATTGCAAATAAATAAATAACATTAGGTTATATGATAGGCTCAAACACGTCAAACTTAAAGGCTATCAATCAGGTTAGCCTTCCAAGTCAAAAGTCAAAGACTTGATGACTTTAAAGCTTTATATGTTTTTGTACCGTCTCAGATGAGACCTAACACACTGAGATCTGAACTGTACACAAAGTACCAGAGAGACTTACTGCTGCATGAAGTCATGCACCTCAGGGTTGACCCTTTCAATGATCGGCATCAGATAATTAAGAATGTGCTTAGTATTGTCCATTGTAGGATCCATAAAGTCCCTGTAAAGACAGGACAAAACAAAAAGGAAGTCCACAAAAATTTGACATTTATATAAAGCACAAACTTATCAGGAAGCAGTGCACCCAAACAAGCAAACCACAAAAACAAAAAGCGAAACAGTCTTTAACAATTAAAATGTTGCCATTTCAATTTATATTTAGGACAGATACCTGAGGTGATGTGTTGAGAGCTTCTCTACAAGAACGGATGCCAGGCGCTCTCCCACAACTAATAGGAAGGTGACAACAATGTCATGGTATCCTTGGTAATAGTGCAGCTGAGGATTTCGTTTCAGGACTCTGAGGATAATGTCAATTAGCTCTTCCTGAAGACCCTCTCTCTGCTCATCTGGCATGCCTGAACAAAACCATTAATGATGATAGTTGTTATTTTTTATAGATTATGGACATGTCATTATAAAAATTACAACAAGTGGGCAAATAGAAAAAAATAAATATAACAATTTAAAAACAGTTTAGTTATGCTTTTCTGGAACTAGCCCTTAGAGGTGTGCAAATAAAAATAAAGAAACATCTTTTTGTGCAGAACCTTATTAATATGTAAACTTACAAACTAATACAATACACTTACAAACTGTTCAAACTCTGTAACATGGAAATACAACTACTAGAGTTTTTTTTTTCCCTTTTCAAATTGTACCTACTGAAAAAAAATCTTAGCATTCTAACAATATTTTTGTTTACAATAAACTACTGTGTTTATTTTTATAGAAAAAAAAGTTTGGAAGTTGGCACAAATCAAACTATACAGACTTGCTTAAGCTGCGCTGTGTAGCTATTTTACCTCTGGCCAGAAAAAAATCAGTGTGTCCAACTACCTTCTGTACAGTATTACATCAACAAATTGCAATTTTAAGAAAGTAGTGCAGAGTACAGAGATGGCTGCCTTTCAAATTTAAAGATTGGGAAATTTTGTCTAGAATTTAAGTTGACTTTCATTAAAATTCAGAAACATTGTTAATTATTATTTTGTTTTTCACTTTTTATTAAGTGATAAAAGTTGTAGTTGTTGGTTATTATCTACTGCAGTGCTCTAAAATGTAACACAAGTTTTACTGGCCAATGAGCAGAGACCAAACATTAGAAATACTGTTCTGCATTTCAGAGTACCACTACCTGCGATGCTCAATACCATGCAAAAACATTTAAGTGTCAATTGTTTCAAACCAAATCCAAAAATGATTCAGATAACTAAATGCAGATATAACTGCAGAATATTTGAACTAGTCTACATGTGTTTTGTGGACTTGGAGAAGGTGTTCAACCGTGTCCCTTAGGGACTCCTGTGGGGGGTACTCCGGGAGTATGGGGTACCAGGCCCGTTGATACGGGCTGTCAGGTCCCTGTACGACCAGAGCCAGAGCTTGGTGCGCATTGCCAGTAGTAAATCGGATTCGTTTCCGGTGAGAGTTGGACTCCGCCAAGGATATTTGAGTAAGTCTGCATTAGATGGTATTGTTTCCATGCTAAAGTACACAATGTACACAGAACAGTTAGTAAAGGCAGATTCTCTTGGACAGCCTACCTGGTGGAAACCTTCGCAGTGAGCGTTGGACATCCAGCAAGACCTGGTTGTAGTCTTTATTGTTTTCTCGCTCAACTTTTTCTGGACAAGACATGTTACAATTAGCAAACACCATATGTGTGACAGCTTGCATTGGTTTACACTCTATCAGCTTATACATGAGATAAATAGTGCAAACGTGAAGGAACATGCAAATGCATGCAAAATACTAACCTACATTGCCATGCTCTTAAGTAAAAGTAAGTTAGTAACATAACGCGTACCAGGCTCTTGATCCAAGAGGTGAGGGGGGACGTTAAGGAGCCTGGGCCAGACTTGACAGCGGATTTCATCAGTCAGCAGTCCTCCTTCACTGATAGCCATCCTCCTTAAAGTTGCCACATCCACTGGATCCACACTGAGGGCCTGTGTGATGTCTGCAACTTTTCGTTTCCTCCTGCTGTCAGAGTCTACAAAAAAAAAAAAGAAAAAAGAGAGAGAGAGAGAGATCAGGATTTGACTTTTAACATGCAACTTATAATTTACCAGCAACGCACAATTAAACACGCTAAATAAGAGCTGTTAAGTGCTGAAGTAAACAACGAGACATTTTAACTTCCCATACTTTACCTTGTCTTCCATTCATCGGCGACGCTGTGCCAGCACTTATACTTGTGTTCATTTTTCTTCACTTCTTGATAAGCTCTAGTTAAATATTACTTCTTGCCATTCTTTTTTGCACGGCTAAACCCAATTTAGGTTCTCGTGACTGCCAACAAGACGCTAGCTGCCTAAATTAGCGAGCCTGATTAAAAACGGTTTGGTCAGTTGATTTGCTTGCTATCGTGTTAGCTAGTTACTAAGCTAACGCCGCTCTGCCCTGATTCAGAAAAGGCTAGTTCACATATCAAATCCATTATTATTTGGACTACAAAATAACAACCGAGTAGCAATAAGGATAAGCAAACTCAACCGCTACATGTTTCCTGCGGCAGCGGAAGTGACCATGGATACGTAACGTTAGTTAGCTTTCTTGCTAGCTTGAATGATGACGCGGAAAGGGGAAAGGAGTGGCTTGGCTTGTGCTGCTTGAGCTAAATATATCTTTTGGAGATAAAAGAGGTAATGTAAAACAAACAAACAAACAAACAAAAATAATGATGATGATAATAATAATAATATTAACAATAATGTCCTCATAAGTCGGACATATCGTTTTAATACAAAAACCCAAACGATTTAAAAACGGTTTCTGATATAGGTTAATAATAATAATAATAATAATAATAATAATAATAATAATAATAATAATAATAATAATAATAATAATCTAACCATAACATTCGGAAATTAGCAAGAAACACAGGTTCAGTTTCTCCTCTGCAACTTCACAGGCAGGTTTATGTGAACGGTTGCTATTCTCCAGCGTAAACAATGAGTCAAGTCTGTATCATCATCGCACAGTCATAAGTTTCTAGCCCTGCAGCGTCCATAGGTGGGGTAAAAGCTTCTGATGAAAGGAAAACGAAAGCTAACGAAAGCATTTAAATAGCTCCTGAAAACGGATGGGACTGAAAGTCATTTCACTGGGGAGAACATCGGTGAACAAGAGGACTTGTAAAACTTGGGATTTTTTATTTTGTATGTTTAAGGTTAGTCAATTCCTTCCCTATATTTGTTTTGATGTTACATGCTTATGCAAATAGGTAGATGTGTATAGCATATATATA
>JAUBOC010000138.1:7262685-7276453 GCA_032275365.1 Anablepsoides cearensis | reverse complement strand
TATATATATTTGTGTGTGTCTGTGTGTGTGTGTTATATATTAGTATATTAGTGAAGTTGTGAATCTGGCTAATACAAAAGGGGGAAATCTCTCAAGGGGTCTTAACAAAATTGTGGGATCATATCTGACTTGGATTAACATGCTGTTAAATTTTCAAACAACTAAATTAAAATTTAAAATTGGGTAATTTTTTTTAAAGGAGCCACTCTGACCTAAGTCTAGTTCCAATTTACCCTGTGGACCTTAAATATTCATATTTTCTAAGATCCACTAGGTTAGTTTGTCAGCATTAGCCGCCCACTAATTAAAATGATAGACATATTCCAATATTAGTTTTTGTTCACTCTAAGTTTGATTTAAGACTCATTATTATAGCTTTGCATTTTTTAAAACTCTCTGGAGCGTCTGGGCCACACTTCTTGTTTTGGATCAGTTTGTGTCTATTGGAGAATGTACTGAAATGTGGGTGAAGAGATATTTGTAATACCATCTTTCATTTTATTCTGCATCACAGTGTTTTTCTATTATTTTCTTTTTGTGCAGGTTGTGGGTGACACGCTACAGGATAGAGCTTCGTACAAAAGCCCTGGATTCAGAACGGGCCTATCAAAATGCAGTGGACAGATTGGCTGATGTTAAAAGGAAAGAAAACCTTCATGTTCTCAAGAAATCTACGGTACTAAAAAACTGGGCTTTTTAATTCGCTGACATAATGTTTTAGAAAAAAAAGATTGTTTTGCAAAGATGTACGTTATAGCAAGGGAATTCAATGTCTTTTTTGCCATATGCACTCACTTTTAATTTTTTTGTGATCCTTAAGTATAGCATGTTGCTGAGTGTATAGAATGTTAAAACATATTTTCTCCAGGTTATTGGCATGACAACAACAGGAGCAGCAAAATTCCGCAGAGCTCTACAAGAACTACGTCCACGTGTGGTGATTGTAGAGGAGGCTGCAGAGGTTCTTGAAGCCCACATCATCACCACGCTGAGTGAAGCCTGCCAACACCTCATCCTCATTGGAGACCACCAACAAGTGAGCACTCATCTGTATAAATTGGGCAATTTCTTTAACCCTAAGCGGTTTTTTAAACTCAACTTTTATACCTGAGACACAAATCACTATAACCTGACTGAATTTCTCCCGTGTGAAATTTACACGAATGGCATGTTTTAAGTTCCCTCATCCCTATATTGTTTTCTGTGTTCCCTTTAAAAATATCGCAAATAAAATAATAATAAATAAATAAATAACTGTTAAAAACAAAAGGGGGGAAAAGCAAGCTAGTCATTACAAGAGACAGGAGATTAGTGAGGAGTGATATTCTGGACATCAGTAAACTATTATACAACAATTTGTCAGGGCCTGCCAAGCACATATGGGCAGGCAGCCTGTCTAGCAATCTGTGGCATGTGATCACAACTACACACAGTTCTATCACATCTAAATATTCTGTCCTGCTATCGTCTTGCTGTGTAACTTCTGCCTGCTGTAAACTAATATTTGCATATTTTACCCTGATTATTCATGGATTTGTTCATGAACGAATATTGGCAAACCCTAATTCCTAACATTCTGACAGAATTTAGTAAGTAATGAGTAAGTTTGAAAAACAAACAAAAAAAAATCAGATTCAAACCAGGTTTTGACAGCAAGTGCTTTTGAAATATACTTTTTGTCCTTTGCTCTTGTTGAATATTTACAGGTTTGTTTAATAATTGCAACTTTTGTTGGTTACAAGAAACTTAATTTGTGAACAAATTATTGAATTTTAAAATATGTCAAAATTATTAGTTTAAAGTTAGAAAGAGTTGGTAGGTTCAAACAAAACAAAATAAAAATCAAGTATTTTGGATGGCTTAAGTTAGTCTTTTTGTCAAAGGTTTAAAGCATTATTTACTTAAACTCAGCAAGGAAGTACTCTGAGCCCTGCTTTTTGTGAGAAACAAACTGGAATCCATCCATGTAATAAAAGTGGATGGATCACACTTTCCAAGTAAAATAAGCTTTGGCATTCTTGTGCTCTTCATTAATCGCAGGTTTGGTGTTGAATTGAGGAGAACACAATGCTTCACATTTTTACAAAAATTTTGTCTTGCCTCCTCCGCACCCCTCCCACATACAATATTTGCACAGTCACACTCTGTCTTCAAGCAAAATTGGTTTGGTTGGGTTTAACAGATGAATAAATAAACAAATAAATGCAGTAATTTATATGCTTTATACACACACACTCCCGGTCAAAACATTTAGAACACCCTTTTTTTCACCAATCTTTTAATTTTGTATTCAAGCAGCTCATGTCAAGGTGTCTGAGAGTACAGTTTCTTTCACCATCACAATGCACTCAAACTGGTGGAAACTATGACGGGAAGAGGTGTGGCAGACCCAACCCTGGATCCAGTAAAACAGCCCCAGATAATCACACTTCTCCCTCTGTGTTTAACAGTTGTCACACTGTCACTGGTCTACTGGCGGTGTTTCATAGTCCAGGGAATCTTTTTTTATTGCTTTGAGGTCTTACAGATGGTTTTCTTGCTGCGACTCGACCTGTCAACCTGCAGCTCCAAGTCTTCTCTTCACACAGTTAAAACAAACTTGCCTTGTACAACCACTATTAAGCTGTGCTTGAAGCTGAGGGCATGTGAGCCACCTATCACATGCTGTGGACTCTCAGAAACTTGTCATCTGATGCTGTTGTGGCTGTCAGACTTCCACACCTCTTCCCGTCAGAGTTTGTGATGATGAAGGAAACTGGTCTCACAGACACCTTGACTTTCAGTGTAGGGTAACCTTACATTCTTTTTAAACATCTGTCAGTTCATCGTTTACTTTTGTACCATTTCAAGCTGCTCATTGAACTTGAGCTGCTTGAATTTCAAATGAAGAAAACTGGAAAAATTTGATTTTTCGAAAATCTCTTCTTGGTAGTATATATATACACATAAACACACAAAAAATAGTGTGAGAGCAAATCAGAATGTGTGATTTCTCATTTATTCTTTAGCTGAAGCCAAGCGCTACAGTATTTGATCTTGCTAAGAACTTCCACTTGGAATTGTCCATGTTTGAGAGGCTGGTGAACATGGGACTGCCGTATGTGAGACTTAACTACCAGGTTTGTTTTATTTAATTTATTAATCAGCTTCATTGTATAGCTAATGACAAAATGTGCAGAAATTCATATTGTGATATTGAGTTTGCCATGTTCATTTGTATTTTGTATTTGTTGTTTAGCATCGTATGAGGCCTGACATTGCCTGTCTTTTGACCCCACACATCTACTCTGAGCTGGAGAACCATCCCTCCGTGTTGGAGTATGAAAACATAAAGGTACACTTTGAGTTTTATTTATTTTAAGCTATAACAATGTTTTATGAATAATGAGTTAAACAAATCACAATAAAAACATAACATCCAATATTTTTTGTGTGTGTATGTTTAACCCTACAGGGTCTTAACACAAATGTATTCTTTGTGGAACACAACCACCTAGAAGAAGAGATCAAGGATGGAAAGAGCCACCGGAACAGTCACGAGGCAAAGTTTGTTGTAGCACTTTGCCGATATCTTCTCCACCAAGAATATAAACCAGAACAAATTACTATACTCACAACTTACACTGGCCAGCTCCTCTGTCTACGCAACCTAATGCCTGCCAAAGAGTTTGCAGGGGTCAAAGTACATGTGGTGGACAAATATCAGGGAGAAGAGAATGACATTGTTTTGTTGTCTCTTGTACGTAGTAACTCACATGGTAAAGTTGGCTTTTTGAGCATCCCTAATCGTGTCTGTGTAGCCTTGTCACGTGCCAAGAAAGGCCTGTACTGTATTGGCAATGGTAAGATCCTGAGTGGAGTTAAACTGTGGAGCAACATTTTTCACACCTTGAGAGAGAAAAACCAGATTGGGAAAGCTCTGACCCTGTGCTGTCAGAACCACCCAACTCGACAGGTTGAGGTTTACTGTGCCGAGGATTTCAAACAGGCACCTGAGGGAGGCTGCACCCAGCTTTGCCAGTTTCGTCTGGATTGTGGTCATGTTTGCCCAAGAGTTTGCCACCCCTATGACCCAGAGCACAAAGAGTTTAAGTGTATCAAAAAGTGTGAGAAGACTTTATGTGATCAGGGACACAGGTGCACACGTCTGTGCCATCAAGCATGTCCAAAGAAATGTGAAGTGAAGGTTGAGAAAATCATACCTCACTGTCAACACAAACAAATGGTTCCTTGCCACCAAAACCCAGAAACATTTAAATGCCAGGAGCCTTGCCAGAAGATACTCCAATGTGGACATCCATGTGACACATTCTGTGGAACCTCATGCACCAAAGAGTGCAATGTGAAGGTCACCCTAACACTTAAGTGTGGACACGAACAGAAAGGTGCTTGCCATTACAACATAAAGACAGAGCAACCTGAATGTAAAACCCAATGTAAGCACCAGTTAAAATGTGGCCATACCTGTCCTGGTACATGTGGAAAGTGTTACCAGGGATGCTTTCACAGCCCCTGCTCCCACCGATGTGAGCGTCTTCTAATTTGCTCTCACAAGTGTATGGAACCTTGTACTCGTGATTGTCCACCGTGTCAGAGGCCTTGTGAAAACTGCTGCATCCACAGTAAATGCATGAAGCCATGTGGGCAACCATGCGCTCCTTGTATTGAACCATGTGCCTGGCAGTGCCCTCATCAGCGTTGCAGTAAGCTTTGCCATGAGCCATGTGATCGTCCCCCATGCACTGAACCTTGCAAAAAGACCCTGGAGTGTGGCCACCCATGCATTGGTCTTTGTGGAGATAAATGTCCAAGTAAATGTCGTGTTTGCAACCCCGATGAGGTGACAGAGATTTTCTTTGGCACTGAAGATGAACCTGACGCTCACTTTATTCAGCTGGATGACTGTAAACACATTATTGAATTCACAGCCATGGACCACTACATGAGCTTGGATGATGGCAGACAGGGAGAGCAGGTGGCAATAAAACTAAAGGAATGTCCCAAGTGTAAAACTCCAATACGCAAGAATCTACGATATGGATCACATGTTAACCGCAGTCTGGCTGAGATAGAGATGGTAAAGAAGAAGATAAACAAAGGACAACCCGATATTGAAGAACTGAGGAGTGCCCTTCAAAATCAGTGGTCAACAAATCTTCCCCTTTGTATGAACCATGTGGAAAAGGAGTACATGGAAATCCAAGAAAAACTAGAGAAAAAATACCCCACAGTCAATGACCTCTGGATCCTGGAAAACAAGATCGATTTCCTGACAAGAGTTGCAAAACTTCTAAAATCTCGAGAGGAAAACATGTTATTCAGTGATGGCTACAAGCTTAAAAAGAAAGTCACCGTGTTCACTGGTTGGCTCAATAGCAAAAACCAAAAATTCACAGACCAACAAGTCTTTGATTTGGATAGAGAGTTACAAAGACTCAGCCTTCTGGCTGAACTTAATGTTCGTTGCAACAAGGCAGACAAGATGAAACAAACCGACAAAATGCAAATTGAAGTCCAAGAAATCAGACATGTTTTGGAAACACCTGGTCAGTTCACAGAGCAAGATCAACTCAATGTGAAAGATGCTATGAAGAAACTGAATGAAAAGTTTCCACTCACAGGTTTGGGGATTAGTGACGAGGAGAGGAAGATGATTGTCTCAGCAATGAAAATGCCTCCAGGACACTGGCACAAATGTCCTAATGGTCATGTCTATCTTATTACCGACTGCGGCGGGGCTATGGAAAGGCGAAACTGCCCAGATTGCAATGCTTCCATTGGTGGACAAGACCACAGGCTGGACAGTGGCAACCAGGTTGCCACAGAAATGGATGGGGCACAGCATTCGGCTTGGTCTGAAGCAAACAATCTTTTAAACTTCGATCGCCTTCACCTCTAAAAACAACTTGGCGAAGTAAGTTATTGCAGTGGCTCTTGAATGCAAAAACCAGTGAGCACCGTCACATTATACTGTAAATACATTTCACAAGCATTTTAATTCATGTTGAACTTATATCCTCTGCAAGTATGCTGTGAGAAACATTGTTCAACTTTGTTTAAAATGGATTCTGCAGAATACCCTGTGTGAGCCCACATTTTTCAGATGAAATTTACTTTTGAAATTGTATGTTGGATTTACTGACTGATGTGATTCTTTTGATTTGCCTATTGTGAATTAAATTTACAGTCATACATCAGATAAATTGAACTTTTTACGGTTTTATGTTCCTAAATGAGTTCTGATTTAAAAAAAAATGTTTCTTGTTTTGTTTGTTTGTTTTACTGGGATACATTTATGATGAATCAGTTAACATCATATGAATGGTAGATTGCAGTGTTTGAGTTAACAGAATCAGTGATTTGTTTAGGAAGGATGTCAATAACAAATGTCTTATGCCCCAACAATAGGTGGCAGTAAAGCACTGTAATTAAGCACACTGTGTTCATACATTAATCAACCTTGTTTGTGCATATGAAAAAATAAAGTGTTAAAAGCAGTTTCTTATATTTTTTCCTCAATTATATCCTAACATACAACATATGTCATAGAAAAGCAATGTTTTCATAGCAATTTAGAAATGGTTATTTAGTATGCATACAAAATTAATACTTTTAATTCTCTTCTCTCCTGTGTTCTCTGTAAGCATCACCTTAAGCTACGGTAATACCAACATGAGTTTAAACATTTGAGTCTGTAATGGAGTATCATTGGCAATGAAACCCAAGAAACAACCCTGAAATAGCTTCCATTTCTCTTCACTATACAAGAGAACCAGTCGCTGAGTTTCATTTTCGTGTGTTGTAACAGCTTGCATCACTTTATTATATGATGAATGTGTCCCTGTCACAAACCAAGCTCCAATGCAAACTTTGCAGCCGGGAGAGGAGGGGGCAACAAAAATGTTCTGTCAGGGAAGTGTTAAAAATTTAGCAAACTTTTAAAGCTGGCCACTCTTTCAGTATTTATAGTATTCAAGCACCAGGTTGAGGGAGAGCTGATGAAAGGCGACGCTGGAGAAAAAAGGGTAATATCCTACCAGGTGGACTGACTCATCTATCATGTCAAGTGGCCTTAAAATATGCTGCTGTCAGAGATTCCACTCGTGTGCTTTTGCAATAAAACTAGTTGCCCCAAACCCTCTAATGTATAATGTATGGTTTGATAGTGTCCATCTTTTGTGAAGTAAAAAACCTGCAAACAATGTTTAGTTAAAAATAGAAACGATAATATCTACACCATTCACAGTATTAAAAAAATAATATTCCAGGTTCCTTCTGATACAAATGCTTTCATGAAAATGTAGTTTCAGGAATAAAACTCTGCATTTAGAACAATGTTTTAATTTAATATGTGAATATAAAGACAGTAAGAAGCATGCCAAGCTGCACAGAAAACTGATGTCTGAAAGAAATAACCTAATTTGGATAATGTACCATACAAAATATGTTGTGGTTGCTGTATATATATTGTGCATGATAAGCGGATTCAAATAGGTTTGATATATTTTTGGTTATTGTTATGATGTGACTAACTGGTTGAACTCATACAATATGAAAGTAAAATGAGTTTAAAAGAATCTCGAATTACACTATGCAGTAAATATTAGCAAATGATAAAAAAAATGTTTTGTCTGACAATCCATCAGCCATTGGGAATCAAATGTACAATTTTCAAGGCCACTTGTAGGTAAATATACAAAGATCTACAGTATAGTTTAAATTAAGAATGTAAAGGGTTGAAAAACATACGTTCAGTGCTACAAACAACCAAATTAGGTACAGTCAAAAAGAAAGCTGAATTGTGCTGTAATACATGGCAGATATTCATTTTTGTCTTTTTTTCCAAATTAGTTTTGGTTCTTATTTCAAATGATTTACCATGACTTTCCATGAATATAGCACAACTATGTTTGAACTATATCTCTGGTTGCATTTATTTTGTCAATTTAATTACTTTGCACAAAAATACCAAAAGTAAAATGCTTAGTAATAATATTTTTCTAAAAAAAAAAAAGCAACACAGCTCATATCTAGACAATTGTTAATATAATGATGGCTAAGCTAAATGGTTTTGCATTATCAGAAAATTGCTTGTTAAGTTTCCCTTAGAGGATTTCCATCAGCACAGCAGGTTGCGCTCCATTTTTTTCTGTGACAGAAACTGTGATGCAACGTCCTCAACTGGAGTCTACAGCATCCTTGCTATTTTTGCCAAAAGATCTAAAGCAAACTTACAAAAAACATTAGCCTTTGGTATCATGCAATACCTTCAAGCTTCCTCGTGCTCTGAACTATGTTTCTGTGTTAAATTATAAATGAGAGGTTGTTTACATGGTTGTCCTCCAGAGAAGTTGTCTTTTAACTTGGCTACTGCACGGCATAATTACAGCTTGCTGCTGCATATAAATTATGGGACACATCCTACAAATTGAGGGAATTAGCCAAACATTTGCTTTAAAGTACCAGAATAAATGTCATTTTTTTAAAAAAAATCTTAAATATGATTTTATTAAAATACACTTTTTCAAGATATGCACTTTGAAGTCTAATGTTTTCGCCTTCAAATAAAGTCTGAGGATACCTCAGAATCTTTTTTTATGAAGCTGCCTCCATTCTGTAAAAAAGTTTGCTCAGCACAAGTTTTGATGAAAGAAAGGACAGCAATCACAATTTCATTAAAAATCTCAACACTCCCACTGGCTGCAATTTTCTCCAAATTTGTCTGCAACCTCAGGAGTTTGTTTCTTACAGTGGAGCTTTTGGGGGGCTTTTTTTCTTTATAAGCAATGGTATCAAACTCATTTAGGTACAACTTGCCTCCTGTCCCTGTGTGGTCATCGTTGTTGCAGGTGTTCCAGCCTCTGTTAACATGCTGTTCATTCCCCGCCAGGTTTGACTGTTTCTTATCAACTGGACCAGAGAGACAGAGAGTAAACTGCACAAAGAGACAGACAGAACACTAAGCAGAAACTAAGTCACACAGGCATTCAGGAGACGGAGACAAAGATAAAATCAAGGGGAAAATAGTGAGATTGGAAGGTCAGGGGATCTAGTAGACTGATTGACTGATCTGTTTTCGGGCCACTGGAGACTCTGCTGTTATAAGAAAGACCATAGCCGGAGAGATGCGATATAGAAAGAAAATAAGCCAGATTTGATATGATGTGAATAGACTATTTTGACCGATCTTCCTCTTCACTGGACCAGTGAATGTGATGTAGTGAGAGATATTCAAGCAGACAATGGGAGAAAAAAAATCAATATCAAAAGAAAAAAGTACAAGATAAAGGGTGAATGGGAGATAAAATAAAAGTGGAGGTTAAAATAAATAAACAAAAACATAAAAAGAGAGAAGTGAGTTTGACATTTCTCTATGAGGTTGTCAGATTTATCCGTATATTGTCAACTTGCCATCGCACTATGGTAATTTTGCAAAGTTTCATTAAAGAAGATTGACATCGGCATTACAAAAACTAATTCAAATGCAGGATTTATGACATAATTTACTTTGAACGTTTAATTTGCAACAGAGATCCACACGAGAATTATGGATTTTATAGATTTTTTTTCAAATGTCAGAACCACTATATATGGTCTGCTGTGATCCAACTATGGGACACAGTTTAAAAGTGTTAAAAAGTTTTAAAGTCTGTGTGAGACATAACCAGCAGTTTTAATTGATGCTTAATTGCAGTGTGCGTAGTGAATTAATATCATATTACCTTGGACCTCTCTAGAGATATTAACCAGGTTCCTACTCATAGGGTGTGTGTCATCACATCAAAACTTTGATTAAGGCAGTGGGGAAAGTAAAGACCCTGATCACATTTTTTTTGCTCACATTCCAGGTTGAATTAAATGTAAATTCATTTTTATTTCAGCTCCTCCCATCTCGACAGTGTCTTGGTAAGTGAGGAGGGAAGCTGAAGTAAAAGGGGGGTATTCTGCCAAGGTAAGCATATTTAGTTTATGAGGGTTTGATTCTAAACTAATTTAAATAACTGTGTGGAAGCCAATTTGGTTTAATTGAGCTCTGCTCCTCTGAACACCTGCAACTAGATTAGTGACTGACATTAAGTTGTTTTGCTGCACTGGGCCTCCAAGTGCTGCTCTTGCCGCTTCATAACTCAGGATTTACCTCCAAATATTTAATGCAAGACCATATGTGCTTTGCAGAATGTGCAATGAGCTTAGCTTAGTGCAGAGCAGCAGTGAAATATGGCCAAAAAAGGGAAAAAATAATACTCAAGCTAATCCATTCTACTCTCCTGTGCCTGAGTGCTATGACAAAGGTGCTTTATTACCATAACCATCAGTGTATTATTATCGCTATGTATTAGGGCATCTCAACATCGAGCAATGCCCCAGCAAGCCATGACAGGAGTAAAACAAACTATCTTCCTGCTCCATCGAGGGAAGACATTAAGCAAAGATGTACTTTCCCCCAGGCACCACCCCAGTGCAGCTAAATCTGCCAGGAAAGTTGAAGAGGTATTTGTGTGCGCACAAACTGACACACTCGCCTAACCACGGCTCTTTGTCAACCTGTGCCGATCTATCATCTGTGAACTACCAAACTCATTGATCCACTCCCATTCAGAGGTGCAGTATTAGAGCAGGCAAGCCTTCCTGATTCCCTGCATTAAAACAGTTGTCATTACACCTCTTTATGCCAGGATAAAGAAAATACAGAACTGAATGTCCATTGATAGACAAAAGGTTTCTTTCTGAACAGATGTGTTTTATAAATAAAAACGTGGATAAGAGAGGGGAAAAAAAAATCCAAGAACATAGTAAGAAACATGTTTTCTTATTGGTGGTTTTATCATTGTTCATCATTAAGGGGGTGTTACAGGTCACTTTTAGTGCCCCTGAGCTGCACTAACACTGCATTTTCTGTGCAACATTAACTCTCACTCAAATGTGGTTCATTGACCAGTTACACAATGCACTCATAATGACTTTTTTTCGTTTTACTGTGAACAAATAGACTGTATTTAATAAAGAGCTCTTCAGTCTGAGAAATGAAGCCAATTAACCATGCATTTCACATAATTACCAGAAGGGGGCAAAGGATTTATTTTGTTGTTTTGTGGTCGGATCTTGTAATCTCGAGGCTGTGGGTTTGAGCCCAGATTGCCTCATAAAGAGCATCGAAAACCAAAAGTCAACTTTTGTTGTGAGTTTGCTGACTGTGGCATATTTAGGATTTCGCTACAATGTTCATTATTCCAAAATAAGTTTCTAGTCCACAATAATAAAGCAGGATGTTATAACCGGCTAACTGGTTCAAAAAAAGCGACGATTCTCTTATTATGTCTGATTTCAAAGCACCAAGACAACAATTTTCCAACTGTTTAAACATGTTGATTGAATGTCTACAATTATGCCACATGAAACATTTTCAGTGAGGGAATTTTCTTGCCACTTAGAAAATTTATTCCGTATAATTGCAACTTGCGTCATACTGAGCTAGCTGGGTAATTTCCAGTAATGTGTTTACCACAGCATGTTAAATAAAGATGAGCTCATTCTCTTATTATTCCCAAAACAGCGTTTATAGGGCTTTAGGATGATCAAGCAGAAAATATTTCTCAATGAAACTCAAACAATAGCCTGCTGAATAATTGACAAAAGGCCTCAATTGACCCTTATCACGATGAGATGAGCATCAGAGCTGATTCGAGGACACACAGATTCAATAATTTACTATAAATTCCAGTATGAATTTCTTGTTGGCTAATTTTTGATAATTTTGTCAGCATTCTTTTAACAAAATATTATAAATCTAGGTACCTATATATTTTCATACTGGCACACTAAACATGCTTAAAAATAGATTCAAGTTATTTTGCAGTCTGTTCCACAGCCATCGCAACATCACAACTATTTAGCTTAAACCGTGTTTTAATTAAATGTGTTGTGTCACTTTGGACCGGGTATATCAGTTTGATCCCTTTGAGTTTAATTAGTGCACAGTCTACGTTTTGCTGTTATATAGTCTTTCAGCAACTGTGTTAATCCTTGTGACTGCACCCAGCGGTGTTCCAGGATTCTAGTCTGCTCAGGGAGGCCACAGGTTTTGTTTGTGTTATAACTCTGAACAAACTAGATGGGATGCCTTTATGCAAAACACGCCGAAACAAAATGAGAGAAATTAGAGTCACCAGCACTTCCAGACCCCTTTAACAGCAAAGTGTAGTATTAACCACAAGGTTATTTTCCAGAGTTTAAAACACGTTTTCCCAAGTTTTAAACACTTTTATCTTCCTTTTCATTTTCCTTCTGTTAAGCCCCAGCCCAGAAACTGACCTACTTGATACATACATTTAATAAGTGAATGGGAAACCATGCTTCTATTATTAAAAATAAAATGAGTGTTTTATAATTACATCCATGTTTGCTATAAAGAAAGAATCACATACAATGCATGTTAAGTCAGAATTTGTACACTGTGGAACTGTAAATTATTTAAGAAAACCAAAGATTTCCTTAGAAACTGGTGTTAGAAAACATACACACTAAAGTATGCTAAGTTGAAATCATAGCGAAGTGTCAGCTAAACTAACCACTCTTTTCATCTGTGCTAGAAAAAAAAAATCATGCTCGAAGAGTCTTCGTTCTGGTATGATTGAATCTTCTGTTCATCTTATCACTAATTCAAAATGAGATTCAAATCAATACTTTTGATATTTGAGTTCAGTAACTTGTGAAACATAAGGTGTTGAAGATATGAATCTGTGGTTGTATTTTACTGTGCCTTTTAATGTGAAATTAAAACCGATCTTTGTTGAAATAGAGCAGATTTTAAAGACCTTGGATAAGGCAATTTGATTGAGACATCAGTAATGTGCAGCTTCAGAAACCTGATATTCAGATTAGTTCAGTATATTAAGATAACAGATTCAAGAAGGATTATTTTGAAAAAAACAAACAAAAAAAAGATAAGATTTTAACTAAATGTATATTGTACAACAGCTAAAAAAGTCTGGTTGTGCTTCACACATGAAATCTGCAGATGGCCCTCTGCTTAGTTTACAGCAGAAAAGAACTTTGGATATGACTTCTTGTGTCAGTTCTTAGTAAGCTTTAGCAATCCTGGCTGCTCCTCTCACAGCAGGGAAGAAGCACTGTTGTCTTGTTCACACGTTAATGCTTTGCTGCGTTCATTCAAATGTTTGTACTATTGTGTCATCCCCATTTCTCACGCTCATCGTGACAAATGCAAACCTCTGGATTACACAAAACCGTAGGTTACTTTCATGTAACTGAAGAAGAAGATATTTATAAATGAAGGTGCAGAAAAAATATGTATTTAATCTCAAGTGGCACAGGTGATGAGCATTCAAGCTACTGAGTCTGGAAAAACAATGAAACCGTAGTAAAGTAGTAGTAAACCGCAGTAAAGTTCCACTTGAGCTGTTAGTGATACGCAGAAACTTTTTCTTTTTTTTGTTGCACTGCTTAAACCTTCTAATAATGTGCTTTGAAGTTAGGAAAAAGGACATTAAACAAATTTGATTTGTGTACAGATTCAGCAGAAATGCTCTGTACAATGAGCTTCCTGAGTGAGCAAAAATAAACAAATAAGTAAATAAATAGGTTTGGATATATATATATATATATATTAGGGGTGCAACGATACAGAAAATTCACGGTTCTGTTTGGTTCGGTTCGATACTTTAGTCTCTCGGTTCGATATTTTTTCGATACAAAAAAGAGAAATTTCCATGCCCTTTTTAACTTGCAATTTATTGAAATTAATAAT
>JAUBOC010000138.1:7212400-7225911 GCA_032275365.1 Anablepsoides cearensis | reverse complement strand
TCACATGTGGGCTCTCTCAGTGTTTGAAAATCGGCCGACTGTGTTAAAATCCTGTAGTGTGGCCCAGCCTTAAGTGGCATTGGTGGAAAATGCTTCAAGACTTTTCAAATGTTACATTTTGCTTTAGGTTTTTCAGTTATTATTATTCAAGTTATTTTTTTTAGCTTGGAAGTGTCAGAAACCAAAACCATGTTATACACAAAATTTTGTTTTGAAGGACTCATGAATATACTGTAAAGGGTCCAGCAAACAACTTTGGTGATCTGTTTCCAAGCCTAGCATCATGCAGTTATAAACAATTATCTTCACTACTTTAACTGCTACATTTCATTCAGTAAGCTCCCCAAAGCAGCAATGCAGGTCTCCTATCACCTTGTGAACACACATAAAATAAATTTTATTTAATTTAGCAGATTTGTGCAAGCTCAAATTTGACATTGTGTCATGATTACTTGCCACCAGTCAAACGACTCGTTTTTATTTTTTACTTTCTAAAATAAAATGAAAATTAATAAATAAATAAATAAAAGAGTCAATTTAAATAACCGAGTTAAGTATGTGGCCTTCAGCAAGTTTGCCTTTTTTGAAAGCTGAAGTGGCTAAATATGAATGAAAGGGTTGGTCTGCAGAGTCGTACCTGACACTATGTGTCATTTTTGACAAAGTTTTTTGACACTGTGACTGAAGGTAAACGTGTATTCCTTTGGAATACAAATCCGTTTAAGCCATCACCTTCCAACCCTTAGTAGTACTGCATTTTAAAGCATTCCCACCTTGGCTTCACCTTTAAAACCCCTTGGCTACAACCATCTTTTACAGTGTATGGTTAATATCACACATCTCACTGATGAAAGGCCACACCACAGTGTGAGGTATTTAAATTCACCACACTAATCTAGTATGGGGCGACTGACTGATGAAGTAGCCTATGGCTTCTTACAGGACTTATGAATAATTTAACAGAGGGCGATGTTTAATAGGTTCCATTATAGAGGAGGCAAAGAAGGAGTACTACTTATGGTAGTCTACATCTACTTACCAAGCCTAATTCTTATATTTGACAACTTCTATTAACATCTATCTCTCTATTTTTCTAGCCATCTGTCTGTTCATCCATCCATCCATCCATCCATCCATCCATGCATCCATCCATGCATTGTATATTTGCAATGCACAATATTTTCATCCAGTCTTTGATTCAGCTGTTCTTTTTGCCTGTGGGTTATTCACTGCTGCTGACGGATTCAAACTCAGGAGGAAACATTTTTAGACAATACACCACGGCTACCTGCTGGCCTTTTGTGGTCATTGTTGGGAATATAAGCCAGCCGGAAACTACAAACTATGACACACTGTGTTATAAAAGTAAACCCTGTGTAAGCTGCATAGAATAATACAAGTCATGCAAAGCACAGAGTTGTTATATATAGCGGGGATTTTTGTCTGTGAATCAGTGAGAGGAGATAAGGTGTGGAATGCAGGTAGCTTTAGGTGATGCACTGAAATAGATTTTTTTTTTTTTTATTTGGGGAAATGCTTTAGGGAAGACTGGCAGTGTGAAGTGGAAGATACTGAAATGGGCTATAAGTTAATTCCATGGGCAATCATTTATTTTTATTTGATGCATGTGAAGTAGCTCCAGAAAGACATAAAGGGAGAAAAAAAGTGTATTTATCTATTTATTTTACTTTACCCTCTTTTCCTTTCTGGGTTGAGGGGAGCTGCATATCTTCAGCAGTCTGTAAGAGACCCAAAAGTTAGAAAGCAAAGAAAGCAAAGCAAGAACATGCAAACTCAACACAGAAAAGTCTCAAGCTGGGAGGCAATCTTATAACTTTCTCACTGTGAGGCGACAGCTCTAACCACTGTCCCACCTTGCCTACCAAACTGATAAAAACAAACAAAAAACCCCCCCAGGAATTTAAGTCAATTTTACAGTGCAGTTTTCAAAACAAGAAGATCTACAGTGTTTCTTTAAGAGTTCACTTTCCTATAATCGGTTTACAAAATAATTAAAAGAAAAACTCAAAGTTTTAATGAGCTTCATTTGATGCTTCAGAACATCTTTATTTCAGCCTCAGTCCAGAATGCCCACATAACCAAATAAAGCTTTTTTTTAAATGAGATGAGTGTATTGCCTCAACCATTTCTTTTCATCCTGTCTGCGTATGATGCAGTGGTGATTCATTTTTATTTGGGAAACACAAAGGTCACAGATGTGTCACTGTCAGTGGCCCCGTCCAGATCCCCTGTGAGGTTTGGATGACACTACTTGTTATACAAACCCCGTCTCTTCTCTTATTTCACTCTCAAACACGATGTCGCAGCACAATGTTGCAGTCCGCACAAATGAACATCAGCAGAAATCAATCCCACTCTTTGCACACAGTGATCATGGATTCTTTTACTGTGACAATGGGAAAGTTAAATCTTTGTTAGGAAAACTCAAATCAATTGAAACAAATTTGAGAAAATATTTAGGCCAGAATAGTTGCTATGTTAAATTCCACAGCTTGAGATCTCATCTGTTGTACTTTTCTGCACAGTACTTAAACATACTTATAGACATATAAACAGGTTGCATCTGACACATTGCAATCTTGGGTTTGATTTTTTAATTGTGAAATGTTGCCCAGATGTACTGAGAAGAGTGCCATTTACCAAAGTCAAAAACAGTCTTCAGCCTTTGTACAAAAATACACTTTTTTCATCTAAAATCCTTGAAATTCTTAACAGTTTTCAATTTATAAAAGATCTTTCTTTTTTTTTTTTTTACTCTTTGGACTTTCAAATCTTTTCCAAGTGTCATGAGCCGAGGTTTTTGTGCTTTATAGTGTTCCCTTGTTTCTTTATTTTAAGGTTCCCCGTGTTCAGTTTCTTTTGTTTTTTTTATTTATTTTTTCTCAAAATCTCTGTGTGTCATTGTCCTGTTCTCCTCAGTTATTCTTAGGTTCAGTTTTACCATTCTTACATGTTCCTCATGTGTTCACGCTCAGCTGTTTCCACTAGTAATTGTTTTGCCCAATTTCTTCTCATTACTCTTGGTTTTTCTTGCTCTAATCTTTTGGTCATAATGTTTGTTACCAGCCTTCAGTTTGCTTATTCTTTACGTGCACCTTGTGATTTTCAGTTTCTTTTTGTTTTTTGTAATACATTTAGATGCTGATTTGTCAGCTTTTCAATTTTGTCAAAAAGTTGTTTCATTTTTGCATCAACGTCTTCTAATAAAGTTTGCACTTTTGGCACTGGAGTCATGGTGTTGTATTATTATTATTATTATTATTATTATTATTATTATTATTATTATTATTATTATTATTATTAATAATATTATTAATATATTATATTAATTATTACTATTGTTATTATTTATTTATTTTATTTTATTTTATTTTTTACATAAAACAGCTTGGATGATCACATAAAAACAGGCATTTAAAACATAGAATTCTACCTAAAATCCTCCAAATTTCAAGTAATGTTGAGCTTCGCAGTCAAGAACTGTAGGTAGAACTCAGCTCAGATCCTTGCTGGGAGATAATGAGATTTAAACTCCACATTGGTCAGCCATAAGCCTAAATGTCCTGAGGCACCTGGAAACATACCTGGCCACTAGATAAAAAAAATGACAGCTTTAGCTCTGGTTCGTGCACCCCTGGGGAAGTACAGTCATAACAGGAGTCATCAGTTCTTACACCAATTTCTCATTTGTGCAGACCCTTAGCAGGGACATTCTTGTTAACCATCTGGTATTTGAAGCGGAGTGTGCTCTTTTGTTAACGATGAAAAAGAGATGTTCTTTGTCTACTGAAAAAATAGTCTCTTTTTATATAAAGGAATATTTTATCAAAGTACCTTCATCAGACACAAGCTATGGGAATACCACCTTAAACTTCAGATAACAGGACCGTGTAACCATAATAACTGTAATGTTCAGGTTTAAAAACAAATAGAGGAACAGATTACTGTTTTAAATTTGGAAGTAAAATGTAGAAACATGTACATTGTGGGGGAATTTATATATCCACCTGAAAACAATGTAAATGATCAGGATAAACACATTAGCGTTTTAGTGTTAGTACTTAAAAACTGGCAGAAGAAAAGGTCCTTCAGGCATTATTTCCATTCTGTTCTCCTTCATGGAGCCTTATGCTCCTAAAAAAAATGTTTGATGTTACATTTTTTTTCCTGCAATAATTTGTACCAAAGTACATCTGCATGTTTTAAATGGGTCAGGTAGATAGAATGTGGTTTACAAAGTATTCCAGGTGTTGTGAAAAAACCTGGCAAAACTTTTTTTATTAATATTATTTTGGGTTGACCACAAATGTTTTTACATTAGGTTTCAATACTAAAGGTCTATATTGTTGTTTACCCCGCAACACACATACATTCATACATTTTGACTTTTACATTAGGAAAATAGTCAGACATTGTACTGAAAATAAGCAAAAAAGCTGTCCAAGTATAAATAAATAAATACAAGAGATTCTTAATCACCTTCAGGGTTTCAAACCATTTTGCAACCCTGGAGAAATATTGCTCGGGACCACTTTAGAAGATTACAAGAAAGTGTGGCTCCCTGGAAAGTAAAACATCAAGACATGAGGAATGGCTTAAGACTTCTCAGATTGTATGTTAAGGTTTTTGTTTCTTTTTTTTTTAATCTGTTTGTGGTTTACACCACACACTAGCTGAAATATCTTAACACACCTCAACTGCAGCAATAATGGGCAGACAAAGGTCTACATGATCATTCATCACTACTAATAGGTTGTAGTTTACACCTTGACATTAGATATATATCACAAGGCTCAGGAGGATAGCAGGAAAAAGCTTGACAGTGCAGCAGGACTCTGTTGAGATTAGAATATGTGATGTCAGCCACATTCACTGAGCTGAATCAGAAACAAATGTCAGATTTGGAACACATTCTGTCTATTTTAACTCTATAAAACAGGGGGAAAAAAAGAATACATGTGGCAGATGCGACTACAACCCTTGGCAGCTTAGTGTGATAAAGTTTAAGTGTCAAGTGTATTTTTAAAAAATCTCAGTCAAGTATTTGTTTATTTATTCCTTTTTTATTCATTTTACTCCTTCATGAAAACATTTTAGTACAAGTTCTGAGTTAAGTACAAGTTTTTTGAATATTGTCTCTGTAGAAAGCTCTTTGACAAAAAAATGCCTGAGTAAATAAGTTTAAAAAAAGAGCTTGTAATGTGAATTCAACTCGCTTGTAAATGTTTAAATATATATTAAAGTTTGAGTTTGGCAGCTGGACTCCAATCCCACTCCATGATCCTGCTGCTCAACATGCCATGAAGTGATGACAGTTTCTCAAAACTGAGATCACGTCCAAGCATAATCTCAAGTCATCAGCGTTTAAAGTCCACGTTGGCCTGCAAGTCAATTTCCATTTCTGTCTGAAGTCATCAGATTTGAACTTTGATACAGTATGCACCAAACTACCCTGGCCTGGCTTTAAGAACTTGAACGTGAGTGATAGTTGAAGCCTTCCTGAAGCAAATCCTGGGAATTTGGTGCTCTACTATATTTCTCACCTGCTGAGGTCTCAGGCTTCTTCAAAGAGATGTCATGTCTTCTCATCTCCTGTGCTGAACAATTGAATGTGGCTGCTGTCAAATCTAAGACCTCATTAATTTAGTAGTTATTTTCCTAATTTGGGTGACATGCAGACATGTTGGCTCTCCGCTTGTGCATCAGCTACTCAGAGAAGGTAAACTTTGCCACAACAAATATTACATGTAACTTCAGAAACTGCCTGTTTTAGCGCAAACATTGGATGCAAGATCACAGAGAGATCCATGCTGGCAGGGGACCTTTTCTCCACACTGTGGATTAGAGATTCTCTGTGTTGATGATTGGCTGAGCCCAACTTGTATTGAAATCCAGACAGGTGGCTGTGTGTCATTAAGGTTTAATAAGACTCACCACAAAGTTCCTCATTAATAGCTGCCCACGGGGCACTCTCTGGACCTTTGCGTAGAAAGGGAAACGAGAAAGTGAGCAGCAGAGATGAGTGGGTAGAGTGACTTGAAAAGAGGGAGATGACACTTTCATATGGCTCTACTGATGGAATGCTAATAACCCTGGACACATATATGTGTGTGTGTGCGCATTCAAAAACCCACAAGTTTCTTTTTTTTTTCTGATTTTCACTGCGCTGTGTGGAAATCTACTGCCTGTGAAATTTCAATTTAAACATCAGCCAATTACCGCAATTCAAAGAAGAGTGTTTGTGACTCTCAGTCTAAACATTTGAGTCGAGGGAGAAAGAGGAGTTTTAGGAGTAAACACTCTTTCTCTGTAGACCTGATGCTGTCAGGGGTGTATAAGAGTGCATCGTGCAAGGCGTAAAAATAACTCAAACATTAAATCAAAGGAAAGACTCGTAACTCTCCCCTCTAGTTAGTTACTAAAAGCTGATCGCTTTCATAAATAAATAAATAAATAAATAAATAAATAAATAAATTCAACAGTTTATCAAGCAAGCAGAACCAAAACTTTGTTATTATAGTGTGTACAAATTTGAAATGTCAGACATTAAAACAATGAAATAAAAGTTAACCTAATACTATTTAATGTGCAGTTATCTTATATTAAAGGGGAAAAATGCACTCAGTACCCTCAACTAAAAGCTTAACGTTTTTGCTTCTGTGCACCAGGAAACCATCTTTGATTGCAGGGCAAAGAGAAGTGTCTTAGGTGTAAAGGCATTTAAGACTCAGAGGGGAAGCACTTAAAGGGCTCTCCTCTTCAGAGTCTGAGATCCGTGAAGGGTAAAAACATGTTAGGAAACTTGAGTGCTCAAGTGTAATAAAGACAATTGAAGTCCTGAACATCTCCCTTTGACATTTTGAGTAGAAGGAGTGGCCGAAGTAGCTACATCGCCTGTCTTCCTAATATTCATGAGAGGAACTGTTTCACAGACACACTATCTGGAATTGTTTCTTCTAATAAGACGGCAGGTGAAGAAACGTGCGGCGTATTCTGATAACAGTTTTGAAGCACCTCCCTGGAATACCAAGATGAAAAGAGGGTTGATGTGTTTTATAAAAATAAAAGCAGTGGGTGGGCAACAGGATAAAGCACTGGAGTGGTTCAGGTCTCTCTTTCTGTGTCAGCATCTGTAACTATGTGTCCTCCTCTACTCTTTTCTTGTGTGGGATCCCACAGGGTGCAGTTTTAGAGCCTTTCCTCTTCTCTCTGTATCTGCCCCCACTTGCCCTTGCATTGCGCTTCACTGTTACACAAACAGCTGTCAGATTTGCATGCCTCTTAAGTAAACAACGGTTATGCAGATACATTATGTAAAGCAATGTCTTAATGGGATAAAGAGCTGGGTGGCTCAGAACATTTTAAACTTCAACTTAAAAAGGACCAAAGTGAAGTTTTTTAGGATATTTTCTGAACCTTCCTAAGTGAATGTAGGTGAATATATGTTCACGGCAGTAAGCCAGCTACCCCAAACCTAGAGGTCAAAGTGGACTGACTCTACACTTGACAGCCAGATAAGGACATATCTTGAACCAAGCTTTAAAAATAAACCCATTTCTATCCAGGCAGCACTTTAAGACAATAATCTATGCCTTTGTCACCACTCAACTGGATTACTGTAATGCACTTTATATTTATATATTGCCTACAGTCAGAGGGTACAAAATGCTGCTTCAGGTCTTTTACTGGCCTTAAATGGCTGCCCATACATTGTAGGAATATTTCTAATAATATAGATTTTAGTTGCTTTTAAAGCTCTTGCAACTTTTGTCATGTATTTCCTGTGTTTTTAAAACACATGAAAAAAAATGGTTTCATGATTGAACCTTAAGTGATGATCCTATAGACTGATGATCTATTTTGTCTATGTCCTGCCTTTTGTCTGTTAACTGGCATCAGCTTCTGTCAATTACTAATTAGAATATATTACTGATAATTTATTTGCTTATTATTTGCCCAGGCAAATCTCATTGAGATACCCAGATCTAAAGGGAGGCCTAGGCCTGAAGGCAATCAGTTTTTGGCCTGTGGAAGAAAACTGGAGAAAACCCACAAACTCCACACAGAAAGACCAGAGGTCCACAATGGGGATTGAACCCAGGACTTTCTTGCTGTGAGACACCAGTGCTAACCACTATCATGCTGCCCAAAATATAAGATAAAGTAGCATTCTGTATTTTGATTTGAACTGCACTGTGAAGGTCTGGAAAATGCCCCACTTTAACAAAACAAATAATAAAAACAATCTGCTCCTCAGTAGCAAACAGGGCTGATTCATTATCCTTCAATTACCGATTGTGCATCAACTAAACTGAAGTTTGTAAAATTGTCTCATTGAATTCAAAGATAATTTGTCATCAGCTATTTTTAATTATTTTCCAAATATTGTTATAAAAATAAACAACATTAACAGCAACCACATTAAAATTTAAAATGCAATTAAGAATAGTCACAAAACAAAACAATGTTTTTTATGACTGGGTTGAACACTGCAGAGTAACAATGTAGTGCAGGACAGAAAAAACAGTGGACCCTTTTAAGTGAAGAACTATGTTTATTGACTGAGACGTGTCTCAGATAGCCACCCATGTCTTTCTTGTTACAGTCAGTACTTTCCTGTCCAGGCAACATCTCATTGATTTGAACAAGCTTCAAAACATTGCTTTAAAAAAATTTACTGAATTATTACTACTTCTGTTTTATGTATGTCTCCTTTTTTCTTTTTTTTCCTATCCATGTTTTTTCTTTAACATTTTTGTCTTCCCTTTTCTTTTCATTTTTTGTTTGAACATTATATACATTAACTCACATTTACAAAACTATTTAGCATTAATATCTAACAATTATGATTCAATAAAATCATATTACAACTGTTTTACTTTGTTTTTTACAAAACAGCTTTTTTATTCAATATATTGCAAAATATATTGTACAATGAAATTCCTGTAAATAAATGAATAAATTTCATGCCTTTTTAATACCTAAATTGTAGTTTGTCTGGAAGCTGTCAGATGAAGTTCAGAATAAAGCATCTGTCTGTGGGTGTATGAGACTGACGTAATAGAAAATGCTTGTTGGTAAAATATTCTCTCCATCTCACAAACAGAGCAAAAATAAAAACAGTGCAATGCCAGTTTTTTGCTAAAAGAGAGATAGACATCCCAGTTTTAGTGCGCTCGAGAGAGTTGAAATGAGAAATGTCATGTTCATAGCTCACCTGAAAGGCCAGTATTGTTTTACTGCCCTGTTTTCTCATAGCAGCATCATTATG
The DNA here is from genome assembly GCA_032275365.1 of Anablepsoides cearensis. Lineage (NCBI taxonomy): Eukaryota > Metazoa > Chordata > Actinopteri > Cyprinodontiformes > Rivulidae > Anablepsoides > Anablepsoides cearensis. The sequence continues at coordinate 7,216,619 of JAUBOC010000138.1, read as the reverse complement.
TCAACAAAAACGTATCTTTCGAAGTGTAATACTGTATACTGCTTATTAGTGTAATTCAGTGGTGGACACAGTTCCCCTAAAGCACTAAAGCACTAATAGGGGAATTAATTTCCTGATTAGTGCTTTAGGGCTTTTGCTAATTTTAAAACTTATTTGTGGATTAGCTAAATTGCTAAATTTATAGGCTAAATATAGAAACACTAACTGGGGTCCATAAATGTTATTGATCAACGTTAATGTTAACAGGTGACGGTGAAAACTGTCACACATTTTGTTCATATATGTGTCACCTATCCACTTGGTGACAATATATTGACAATATATGAACCCCAGCTGTGGAATGTCAATGATAAGCCTTAAGAGAGCAACATGACAATATGTGACTGATGTTGTCTGTTGAAGAATGTTCATGGGTTGACTGGGTTATTTTAGTGCTTTAGATATAGATTTTGCTAAAACTTTCAGTGCATTAGTGCTTTAGAATTAGGGGACCTAAATATTTGAGTTAGTGCTTTAGGGCTAGTGGACCTAATTTTTAGATTAGTGCTGCCCACCACTGGTGTAATTACTGGAATTAGCTCAACTTGGGTTTCTTTCTCGCTGTTTGAAACATCCAAAGGATCTTTTTAGTTATTCTTTCATTTCATTTTTATTTAAGAAAAAAATCAGCCGCTGTGATTAGAGAGCAAAATTTGTATGAATAAAAAATGAGAATGAATTTTAATCTCTCTATTAAACCTGTATCTACATAGTGAGGACCTCTCAATCAATATTTTCTTTTTCCCTATCAGTTCCAGAAGAGTGAGCATAGTAGTGGCACACTATTAAGTTATTACAAAAGCAAATCAGTCAGCAGAATTAATTTTCTTGAAAAATATGAGTCTGGCCAAAGGGAATTAATAACCACAGCAGAGCATTTTGTTGATGCTGAATTTTCATCACTCCTCTTGTACCGTTCTTGCATGCGGGCAAAAAATAAATAAATAAATAAATAAATAAAAATCTGTGCTGCCAATGGCTCTGTGTTTTTTGTTCATTCTAAAGTTCAGTGGGAATTGCAATGAGGAGAACTTTGCAAACATAATTCTTATGAAAATGAAAATTTATGCATCAGTATATTTCATATTGAAAGTTCAAAGGTGATGGAGGAAAATTGCTTGTTTTTGTGAAACTTTGCGTCGTGAAATCGTTTGTTCTGTAAACCATTCATGCACTTGAACAAGATGAATGTCTTTATCTGTCTTATATCTACAAAGAGTGATCAAGCATGGAGTTATAAGCTTTTTTTAGGGCACCATGGTGCTGCAAGCCACAGCAGAGCTGAAGGTTAAAATAAATTGAAATGACAGAAAACAAAGCACTACTAGTTAAGAAAACACCTAAACCATTTACAATCACCTCCACAGCTAACAATGATCACTCCTTTACAGCTTGAGTTACTGTTTTCTTAGATTTTTTTTCCTTTTAATAATTCAAATACTTCAAAGTGGAATGAGTAACAATAGTTGTCTTTGCAGTAGATTTTCTGATCTCCAAAAAAAAAACACTGGAAGGATAAAAAAAAATAACCATACATTGGTAATTTGATGTCTGCAGCTATGAGGTTTGTAAAAGAACACCTGTTGGCTCATCAGAGGAGCACAGGAAGCCTCCATACACCCTGTAATTTACTTACAGGGCAAACAGGTCAGTGGATGTTGCAGACAACTCTGTATGCATTACTTTACTCTGAACATCACTGCTCGAAAATGAAGCCGGTGAGAAGTGAAGGTTGTAATTTGTTTAAAAATATATATAAAAATATCTAATGTCTTAACAACGTGATAAGCAGGTAATTATTTGGCAGTAATACCAACACTAACTTACATTCAGTGTAATATATTCAGTATGAAATTTATGCCACAAGGTAATGGCTGTAACGTGTAGTGCTTCCAATGTATCATCTGTCATCTGTCAGTGATTCACAAGCTTCCTGACAGGCAGGGAACGACACGCAGTGCCATGGAAATCACCTCTGGCAGTTATACCCCACAGGATTGTGTCCTCTGTCCAGTACTCCTATTACTCCACATTAACGGATGTACTTCTAGAGACCGCACACTGCATCTTCACCTTTGCACAAACTTGAAGAAGGCTAATCTGATTCAAAATGGCAGTGGGTCTGCACATTAACAAAAAGGTTAAACACCCAATGCTCCTGTGCAATAACATCCCTATATTATCATTTTAGGGTCTGTCTGTCAACACTGCAACTGCTCATGGTTTCAGATTTGTCATAGCTACTATAAAGTAGGAACCTAAAGGACAAAAAGTGTTGCGATTGAATTACTTTCTCACAAAATTCACAGAAGCTGAAGAAGTTCAACTTTATTGCACATTCAGTCTGGTGAGAATCACTAAACACCACTGTCATCCATTTTAGACTTGTATTCTTTCCAGTCAGTGTTTGATAATTACAACTAATTTATTTATTATTATTTATTTTTTTAGTGCACTGCTTAAAGCTGTATCTACGCAGTCCACATCATACTTTTCTCTTTGTATCCTTTAAGATTATAATTTATTCTGCTGTATTACATTTGTCTTAATAAAGAATGCAGATTTGAAATATTTTTAAACCTTAACATGAGGAGAGCTCCTGCGCTGTTGTTAGGCTAAATCTTCTGTCCTCTTGTGATTGGTCAGAGATAAAATGCCCATTGATTATTTTGACTGTGTTGCAAACATATACTTTTGAACATCTTTAAAATCCACATGACTAAACTGTGAACCTCTGCAACTCAAGCAAGGAAACTGAGATCTCCTGAAATCTTCACTGCAGATGCCTGTCAGAGTTGCCAATATTTGTTGCCCATGAGATGCTACCTTTACACAAATCTTTCATGTGTACTGAAACCACCAGTCACAGAAAAAAAGGAAGAAAAACACTTTTTTCTCATTGCCATCACTCTCTTAAGCTGCTGACCTAAGCATTTTATTATGCCTTATACTATTACTTTCTGGTCCACTTCCATAAACACTGACCTTTCCAAATTGTCATACATCACACCCTGTCTTTCCATACCCATTATTATTTCACAAGGATATTTTGTAACTTTATGAATATTGTAGAATTAATTGACTCTCTACTTTGCATTGTTGACTAATTCATAAAAAAATCAAATCCTTATTGCCTACGTACATAAATGTGTTTCATGATTAGTCTTCAGCAAAGCTAATGAAGGTAATAGCATAGTTCCTTTTATAAACCATGTCAGATACCAGGATTCTGTCATGTCGGGTTCATCAAGGTCCTGCTTTGGAGTCAAACTCATTCTTGGTCTGTATAATCCTTTGAGGACAGATTATTGTTACTGTCATCTCACACCACATTTATGCAAATGACATTTCAACTACACTGTTCCTTTTAATGACTTTCAGTTATTTAAATTGTCAGATTTACTTGACTTCTTGTCAGACATTAAGGGATAATTATAAGTTAACTACAGTCAAATAAACTCCTTGTCTCTGACGGCATGATCCCACAAATCAAGAAACAAATTGACCTTTTGGTCTCAACTGTCCCGTCAGCTGCGAGAAACCTACGTGTTGTGTTTGATCAATGGCTGTGGTCGGTCATCACAAGCAGCTGGTCTGAAACTGTTGTTTCCGGTTGAGAAAATGGTGTTAAAAATGAACAACGTGTGATTATCAGTGCTTTTATTTCCTTTAGTCCAGATTATTGTAAATCATTGTATTTATGTCTCAACAAAATAGGTCTTAATTTTCCTAAACAGGAAAATGCTAGAGAAAACACCAAGCTGGAACCAATAGAAAACACATAAAACACGTAATATTTGATTTGACTGAATGTTATTTTTTAAAGCTTTTTACTGGTAAAGCACCTCAATGTATTTCTGACCTGCTCAACTTAAACGCTCCAACTTGGACCTTTAGCTCATCTAACCAGAGATTACTAGTAGTTTCCCAAACCAGATTTAGATCAAGAAAGATTGATTTTTATGATGACATCATGCTTATTCATTGTCATGTCTTTTATCTCTGTTTCAGATATTAGAATTTTTTTCCTTGCAGTATATATTTTGCCACTTCTACATATATATACCCTACTTTTCTCAATTTTTAGAAAAGAAAAAAGAAAAAGTCGACTAATACTTCTAATGACCTCGTCTTTTTTTTTTTTTTGGGGGGGGGGGGGGGTAATGTGAAAGATTTCTAA
>JAUBOC010000138.1:7109349-7120022 GCA_032275365.1 Anablepsoides cearensis | reverse complement strand
CTTGACCATGTCTACATGCCTAAATGCACTGAGTTGCCGCCATGTGATTGGCTGATTAGAAATTAAGTGTTAACGAGAAGTTGGACAGGTGTACCTAATAAAGTGGCCGGTGAGTATATATATATATATATATTTATTATATTTTTGTTAATTTTATTTAAACTATAATTTCTGTTAGATAAAAAACTGTCCATAAAAAAATCCTAGACTGCAAAGCTCAGATTTCCTGCAGTCTAACCCACTTCTGTGATGTCAAACAATGAGCTCAGTATGTCCCAGACACTTATAGTGGTGTTAGCTGAGATCCCTCAATGGAAGAATTGTGCTGCTGGAAGGTTTCCTGAGCCTCTGTGAGCATTTTGATACTTTTTTTTCCCTACTGTGAAAATAAATCACTTGTACCAGCTTGTGCTAACAAAGTGGTTGAACACAAGTTGAGCAAAATTGTTCCTTATCAATAATGAAACTTTTTTTTACATCTTTCAACAGAAGAACTAATAGATCATAAATACACAGATTTTGTGTACAATATCAATTTAACCAGCACTGTTCTATAATCTTACCTCTTATAGAAATGATAAAAGGAAACAAAACTATTGTGATGTCAGAACAATAGGATATTTGTTTCCTCCAAAAGAATTGGCTCATTAGACCATTTCTATATTTGAGCAAGTATTAATTGGAAGCATTTTCATTGCTAAACCCCAAATAATGGCTCAACATGTGTACCATGGAATTCTATTTTATAAGTGTTTTATGTTGCTTCCAGCTCATGTTTACACAGTTCACAAACATATTACTAACATTTTGTAGTCATGCCAGCATTGGTTTTAACCCCTAGAATGTGTTCCCACAAAACTTCTATTATATTCAAATTATGTTTTCTACTTTAAACTACTTGACTAAGATTGGAGTGTAAAGTACTAGGTCAGGCTAAAAAAAACAATTATGCTGAAGGGTTTTGAACAGTACTTGTGCTATGCTACAGTGAAGTACAGAGTTTGCAATATTATTTTCTTTTTTCTTTATTTATTAAGTCTTAATACCTACAACTACGTAAACAATGGCTTGTGCCAAGCCCAAAAAAGTCTGCTTTGTAGCATCTTCACGTTACTTTATTGTACAGGTGCATGATATAAAACAGAAGGAACATATTTTAATTTTTGGTTGTACTCAGCAGTTAAGAAGTTTTCCATTTTCCATTTTTCATGGTTTATTTATATTATTTTATTTTATTTTATTTTATTTATTCTTTTCTAACCAAGGAACATGCGGTTAAATTGCACCAGCAAAAACAGACTGATATGAAGACGTGCATAATAAGTACTGTATCTAGAGGGGAGGGAAATTAGAACACCAGATACAGTATTTGTTTTTTTTTCATATCATTCACAATGGTTTTGTGTGGTTTTGAGTGTCCCCATTTGTATGAATGGGTTAACGACACATGATGGCAACATTTCACATATGCCCACATGCATGTGCAGATTATAATCTGGGAAAAATAAAACACAGAGGCTGGCTAAGAGACATGTCTGCAGCAAACGTATCCTGCGGTGAAAGAATGTGCCCCTTCCTTTTTAGATAACTCTCAGAGCCTGGACCAATGAAACTTTCTTTATTGTAACTGAAATATTGATATCTCAAGTACCCAGCAATAATTTCCCTGACTGTTCATCTTTTTGTCTTCTGGGTGATTCACAACATTGAGAAAAAGGCAACAACTGACAGTCAAAAGAACAGAGGAGAAAATGGATGAGAGAGGCAATATCAGGACATAGGCTTGCATTATTTTGCAATTTCATGGCAAATATGTAATGAAAATCCCTGCAAGGGCAATAGAAGCATGTATTTAATTAAGCCTTTATAAAATATTAAGCAGGGAAGACAGGGCGATTTTCCCTCTCCTATGGTCTTTTCAGTGGATTGAACCACAGTTATACTGCATAGACAACTTTGAATTATGAGTACAGAGTGAAGGTAAGTAAGAGTGTGAGGAAGAGCAAGTCTGTAGTGCTCAGTAGCATGCCAAAGGGGAGGTTAGGATGGGGGACTAATGCTGCTCCCTTTGCTACCTCTGGAATGTCTTCAAATCACATTAGGGGGCCTATTGCCTTGATTTATAAGGGCTCGGTTAGGTTCACTGTTCAGCCCCAGCACCTCTTTGCCTCTTCCGTTAGCAATCTTTGAAATGACTTTGATCTCCTAATTTAGGCGTCACATCCTGTGAAGGGCACATTGTGCAGAAAAAGGTGTAAATCATTACTAGAACTATGGTCATTTCTTTTTTGCACACTTTGGTTGGTTTGTACAGAATTGGTATTGGCCCTAAAAATACATTTGGAGAAATGGCATAAAGTAACAAATGAAAGATTTGCAGAAATCCTTTTTCTTAAACCACTGATGTTAAATATCAGTTTTTAAAAGGCGTCAAAATTAATCAACTTATTGTTAATGTATACAAAATGCAAACAGGAAGAAGACACATCTTATTTTATTAGTTAACTGAATGACAAGTGCCCAAAAATATTACATCTCCAGTTTTAGCTCTAAAACACAGAGTAGTTCCACTGACTTTACAGAATAGTTGGCAAATATTCACAAATCTCCAAATGGTTGTGAATAAATAAACAAACAAATAAAACGTACCAATGTTAGCATCATCTTGATGTCAAATAAATTCCTAAACTTTTGTTGTGGACTGACTTAACTGTTTGTATCATTCCACAGATCCATACAGACTCAGATGAAGGCGAGGGCAACATCAAATACACCATCTCTGGAGAGGGAGCAGGTTCCATCTTCATCATTGACGAGCTCACAGGGGACATACATGCCACAAAGAGACTGGACCGAGAAGAGAAGGCTTTTTACACACTCCGGGCTCAAGCTCGAGATCGTCTCAGCAATGATCCACTTGAACCGGAGTCTGAGTTTGTTATTAAGGTCCAGGACATCAATGACAGTGAGCCTCAGTTCTTGGAAGGCCCATATATTGGCAGCGTGGCAGAACTCTCACCCATAGGTAAGCTTGGAAAATGTAGTTTGTCTTGCAGGGAATATCTGGACAATCTATTTGAAGTTTTGAACTCAAACGGGCTTAATGTTGCCTATATTGTATAAAATTATCAGCTATATTACTGCTATCATCACTTTGTAGAAGAGATATGCACAACTTACTGTAATGGTATTTCCTGTGATCAAAAGAAGCTGAAGAGTGCAATGCAGAGCAACTGCCAAAAAAGTCAAATCACAGAAAAAGAAGGCAGAGGTCACATTTTAGATTATGGAAATTTTACTCTTAATAAATAAAATAAAAAACAGTGGGCACCATGATGGTGATGTACTGCACAGCTATACCCTGATAGAATGAACTGAATGCAAAATGAGGAGGACAGTGGAGGCAAATAACAGAAACAGAGGCAAACAAATTGATTACTCTCTGATGAGCTTTGCGGATGTGTTTTGACATACTGTTTTTAGACAAATGATATAGGGGAGAAGATGCAGAGTGGGGAATACAAGCAACAAAGGTGCTTCAGAGACGCAGATGATAGCCACATATACAGCACGGTTCCCGACAGCGACGCTACGATGCTTTTGGTCTCGACAAACTCGTTTTCATTGTGAGGAATTGTATTAGCAGCCCCCCGTACCTGCCTAAAATTCTCTGCGGAATGGAAAAGACAGGTGAAAGAGGGTGTCGGGAGCTTCATTAGCATGGTATTAATGTCAAAGACAGCTGATGTTTAATAAACAAAATTCTGTTTGGCTGCCAAGAGACGTCACAATACCATGTGTGTTCAAAATGTTGTGTGTTACATTAGTGTGTATGTCGGCAATTATGCATATGCAGTAGGGGGGGGGGGTGAGTGCTTCTTGTTTGAGTTACTACAGGAGTGGTGCAAAATGGAATGACTCTTCCCCCTGTTCAAGCCTGATTGGAATTAATTCCTGCTTCATCAGCATGATCCAAACTATGGGCATTTTCTGCCAACAGCGTGCTCTAGAACTGAATGGGGTTGTGAAGTGCATGTGTGTTAGCATGAGTGGGAGAAAAAGGTAGAGAGATGGATGTGGGGGGGCAACTGAAAGGTAGCAAAAAAATAAGCTGTATTAACAATAACCAAAAAGTAGAGATGCAGAGTTTCAGAAAAGTCTACAGAACTTCTGAACCCAAAACAACAATTATCCTCTCCAAAATTTTGATGCAGTCAATGAGGCTACGTCAAGTTAATACCCATTAATGCAATCTTAATGATCATGACCCTTCCACCCCAGCTGCTGTTCCTTGTTTGACCCTGTCATGCTGTCGTCAAATTATGCACTAAATGCGTGTGCAGTTCATGTTTTAAACATTGTTGTGCTGTACTAGCCCTAATGAGGCAACATCAGCTGCTAAGTCAAGCATTCTGCTACCTGTCCCTTATTCTTTTGTCCCCCCTGTTCTATTGTTGAACATCAGCTAAAGGCAGCAGTAGATTTTGGCATGTCAGTGATAAGGTCACAAGCGAGAACAAAACCTGATGGAGAAAAACAAAAAAAAAGTACCACTTTCGGAGACTTTCGTAAATTATTTATTATGGCTTTATAAATCTTTAATTCAATTCATGAGTATGTAAGCACATTATAAAGCATCAATATGGGTTTATAAAACAATTATAACACATTGTTCATAGAATCAAGTTCTTTATTTAGCTAAATTAAGTGCTGTGCTGGAATACATTAAGGTAAATTAAATTTTTACTTACTGTAAGATGCAATTGCTTTAATTTGCTAATATTTAGGGACACATACATATAGATATATAGATGGATACAGTGTTGAATTAGTGTGTCTAGTTTTAGAAAAAATAAATGAATAAATTGTTTACAAGCCAGCTTCATCCTTAAAATGTTTTTTTAACAAAATAATTGATGTATTTGACTTGTCTCATCAACAACCACAGTTTTTTTTATTTCATGCAGAACGCAAAATTTTGTTGACTTTTTTTATAAACTTGACTTTTTTTTCCTCTGGTATTGTGTGCACTCAGGGTATACTCAGAACCTGGTTCGAATCAGCACTTTTTGTGTAATTTGAACACAGCTCCTCTGACATGAAGCAAGGTTACAGTTTTTGATTTGAGACAGGTTGCAAGCATTAGCCACACCAGTGATTTGCAGACTGTGCTATTTTACGGCTAACTGTATAGGCAAATTGCCTTGAAACACACGAGGCCATAATAGTAAGAAAGTAATCAGCAGTCAGCTGCCTGAGGCAAATTCATCTTTACTTACCACTCTTGTCATGTGCTCCAGTGTCTTTCTTGTCACAGCATCACAGCCTCTGCTCATGTCTCTTGCTTTGTTCAGGCTTTCTGTCTTTCTCTCAGTCTGCACACTCAGCTTTTCCGCTTCTTTTCTCAAACACAAACTAAAAGAAAAAGGTTTATGCATTGTCTTTCTGTTTCTTAGGGTTAAAAAGATAAAGCAAAAAAAACAACAACACAGGAGGTAAAAAAGTTGACACTGATGAGCTTTTAAAAATGATTTTTAGCTAAATGAAACGCAAGTCCTATAAAGCAGTCCGAGCAGCTTGAGGTAAATTCATCTTGCCTTGTCTTTGAGTGTTAGCAGTGAACTACTTAACAGGATATTTGCCACACAGCAAGAAGGTCCTTAGTTCAGTCCTGAGCGAGGCCAAGTGGGAACTGAGTTTGCATGTTCTTGCAGTGGCCACCTGCCCTGTTGTTCTCATGCCCAAATCCCAGCACACTCGCAATGCACAGGTTAGGAAAATGGATGACATTGGTTCAGTCAGAAAAACACATTTATCACTATAAAAAGATAAACAAATGATGCTCACATAGAGGTGTACAACAGCAATGAATCCTCTCTCTGGCTGTTGTTACCCTCTACTTTAGCGGTGCCAAAAAAATCACAACAATCAATAGGTTTGCTTTTCTTCTGCAAGTGGGGCGCACAAGATGAGTTAAAATGAATATTTTTAGTGGGCTTAAGGTTTTACATTTGACTATTAGCTTATAGTTTTATAGCCACTTATGTTTCTCCTTTTAATGTGGTTGCATAATTCCCAACAGTCTTCACATGAAGATGACATATTTATTCAAAGAAATGTCAAAGAAAAAGACTGAATGCTTGAATTGTTCTAAATTTTCTATTTTTAAAAATGACTGTTTTATTTGTGTTTGTGTAAAACAATACACTAAATGGTAATTGCTTGTAATGGTTGTGTGCTACACTCACTGCTAAGTAATCTTCCTATTTATTTTTTTTTTCTGTAATAAGCATAATTGTTTCAGTTCTAAAAGTCATTTTAAATTCAATTGACATTGTTAAGACTTATATGAGAAAAAATATGCATCATATTCTAAATTCAGAATTTGTCCATTATTTGATTAATAGCTACTCAGTTACAACCCAAAGATAAATAATTCTCTTTAAGACCCATTCTTCTCTGCACTTACTGAATGAAGAAACAAATCCATTTTGATGCAAATTGTGTACAACATTAAAATTTTATATTGCTTTACGTTCCTTTGTAATGCAATGGTAAAACACAAGCCTGTTCATTTTAAACTCCCATCTTTCAATTATAAATGATATCCAATTCATCTTTGTCATAAAGCCCTGAACCACTCTAAAACTCCTTATGGGAGCCTCCGAAGCCCGATCCCCACAACTTCGGAGGCTGATTTTGTTTTATTTTATTTTATTTTATTTTATTTTATTTTATTTTATTTTATTTTATTTTATTTTATTTTATTTTTTGGAGGGGGGGGGGGGTTAGGTTTAGGACAAAGGTGTGAACTGAGTTTAGGTTAGTTTTAGGGTCAGGTTAGGGTTAATTTTAGGGTAAATGGTCAGGGTTAGGGTATAAATGTCCAAAAAATGAATGGAAGTCAATAGAAAGTCCCCAAAAGGCTAGAGAGACATAGTAGATGTGTGTGTGTAGGTGTGTGGGTACATATATAAATGTATGCATTATCACCAAAAAAATGATGTCAGGGTGCTTACACTAAGAACAACTAACATAATTTTAAAGCAGAGGCTGATAAACAAATATCAGATTTTATTTGATGAATTCAAACTAATGGAAAAATAGGGTGTTCTGTCAGTAACTGTAATGCTGTCAGGGTGCCATATTGGTGTTATGGTTTTATATAGATCTGCGTAACAGCATGTGCAAACATGTAGTGACCGTCCTCATCAAGGTGCTATTTCAGGTTAAAAACATACTGGCAAAAATAGGAAAACATTTTCCTGTTTTGCTACACTCAGGCACTGTGTGTTTTTATAGCTCTAAAGATCAGGCATTACAATTTTGGACTGAAACTTGCATTTCTAAATGAACTTTTTGATGGCGCTCAGACATTAACATGGTTCTCATGTAAGGAGATGGTGAACTAAAGTTTGTGTTTTGCAAGATTTGTCATCAATATTGATTTGAGTCTCATTTCCCTTTGGGTTTCCCATCTATAGTAGATTTTTTTATTATTTTATTAATGCAGCTTTGGGTGAAGCCTTAAAATAAAAATAAAAAAGAAGAAGAAGGAAAACGAAGTATCAAAGTATAATGTAAACTAGTTTTCGGCTGGTCTGTGTCATTCCTCAAGTTGTATTAAGCAGTGCATAGATTGAACTTTTAAATCTGGCACATATACTGCAGATACATTATTGGCAGCAGCACTCTAAGCTAAAGCTTATATGCTCCTCACGGCCAGCTAATATTGAAGTAATAAAGACAGGCCTTTTCCAATTTAAAATCACTATTACACCGTGTTACAACACGCATACTAAGACATCCATCATTCATTCTTTTCTTTCTTTATGTGAGCTGACTGATAACATACTAAAGGCCAGTTTGTTAGCTATGAAACCATTTAGTCACTATAGGGCACATTTTTTTTTTTTTTTACCTTTTACTGAAAAATGAATGAAAGGACAAAAGTAAATCCAGAATGGGCTGCTGTTAAGGGTAAATTCACAAAAATTGTGGACATTTTCCATGGATTTAATCCGGAGATTGATACAGTTCCATCAGAGATCAGAGATATGTCACAACACAATGTCTGTGCTGCAGCCTTATAATGACACAGACAAGTCTCAGTGTTGAAAGAATAACAAACAGGCAAAACTAACCATTTTCTGCTCATCTGTTGATGTTTTTGATATAATTTATGGAGAATTCAGATTTAAATCACCATAAAATTAGATATTAAATGGTCTTTTTAAAATCTAAATTAAACATCCTATCAAAAGTAAAGGTAATTAAAAAAATATATCAACCATAAAGTGTTAAATAATTTAAATTTGTTGAGTATTTTCAAGAGCTTCTTTCAGTGTGGCCTTGTTTCGGCTTGTGCCATGTATACAATCCTATGCCAAAGTACATTTTCATAGGAATGTCCATGTACTGTGCCTTTTATTGTGTCTTTTAATTTGATGTAGTATTAAACTGTGTAAAGTTTTCAAAAAATACCACAACATGTTGAATCTGCATATGTAGATCTGTTTATGGTAAAGAAATGAGGTGCCTCAGGAAACACGTTATGTAAAGTGTAGAGATGGGAAAGAGACTACAGATTTGTAAAAAAAAAAAAAAAAAACTGGGATGTGCTTACTGTATAAGTGTCCCATTTACTGGTCAACTGCTCAAACTTTTAATGTATAAAAATATGTCCCTCCTTCTTTGCTTAATGCACACATTTGATGACAGGGAAATCTAAAAAATGTAATTATGTTATGGTGCAACAAAATGAACCAAAACTAGGACAAAGCATGCATTTTGATTGTTTTCTCCTTTTGCTCTTCTGTCCTTTGTTTCCCAAGACGCACATAGTTAGCTTGAGAGATGCACCAACTTTTCTGCATGTAATGAACGTATTCCACAAAGGGAATTGGAGTAATAATCACCACTCCGGTTACTTGCGCCTGCAGTGGTTGCAAATTACTGAAGTCACCACAAGGAAGGCCTGTCATGCTAACAGTAGGTGAGACATTTGGGAACAGCAGGATCAGGGGCAGAGAGGAATGTGACAAGGCAGGCAACTTACAATCAATATTCCTTGCCAACTGCCTTTATGTATATAACCAGTAACATGCATCATTATGCACTCAACCACACTGCCTGACATAATTGATTTTGGCTGATCCAAGTGTGCAGGGTCATGTTTCGAAATCTCTTGGGAGGGAGGGAAGGAAAAAAAAAAGGTGACAGTGTGTGGCACACTATGAATAAGCATTAACAGTGTTTGAGAAAAGCACCATGGTAGGTACAGCAACATGATACTAGAAGTTCTTATTTTAGGAATGTATTAAAGTAAAGATGTATGGGCACTGTACTTTTTTAAACAGCAAACACCACATTTTAAAATGATAAATAATGGAAAGCTTCACAACATGTTTTGTGTAACTGTGAAACAATTTATTGAACAGCATTTTTTTTTGTTTCTTTGTTTCATTTTTTGATTAAAAATGTCTTTGCCTAAAAGCCACACTGGCTCATCATAATACCAACACACAAAACAAATAATCTGATCTCTTAAAATACACAAGTTCAGATGCTTAAAAAAGATTAGATTTAATTTTTTTCTTGTTTTAATGTAAGATAAAATATTAATAAGAATAAATCCCAAAAAACCTTGTTGAGATCTAGAATATGATCGATGAGTTCAGGCTGTTGGCTTTTACGACATAGCAGCTTTGGCTTACTTAAAGTTCTTTCACACTCGCTCATCTTTCTCAATCTGTCTTTTCTCCTCCCCGCCTCTCCCCTGAGGCATTTATGTGGATGAGAGAAAAAAAAAATCACATACGAAGTGGTGAAGGAATAACTTTTCATGTGAAAACACCTCAGCTTTTATGGTTTTACTAAATGATCCATAATGCAGGCAGGGAGCACTCAGTCCTGCAGATTAAGGTAGGTCGAGACAGGAGAGAGGCTCGGTGCCGCAGCCGTTAGACCCCTCCATTGAAGGCCGTACCAGTATCGCATCAGCTGAGACAGGCACAAATCTCTTTTACGACGCTGCCTCTTAAATAGCTGTCAGTCTAGTGTCTCACACGTGGCACACTTCTCGAGTTCCCCTCGCAATAATTGAACCATCTCTCTCAGTGCGCTGAAATGGTGAGGGAAGTCATTGCGACAGCCTGTGTTGATACCATTAAACCAAACTCATGCATAAATCTAACTGCATAGCCTTTGTCACAAACCCCGCACCAGCTAGAACCAACATTTTTACCTACATTTCACTAAATATAAAAATAATGTAAATGCCTGGTAGAATGGAAATCCATTTTATAAAGAAACTTACAATTTTGGTTTAAACTGTGTTATTAAGGTTTGCTCTGTGTCTTTACATCAAGACTTGTCTGTGGCCTTTCTGTGCTCTGGTTTCCTCCCACAGTACAAAGATGCCTATCAGGTGGCATGCTAGGTTAACTGTTGTTTCCAACTTGATTGTAGTTGTGAAGGTGCTTGTGATGTGTTAACCAATAACAGAAAAAAAATGTCCTCATGTTAGTCATAGGGGTATTAAAACTGTTGCATTTTTATATTCAAAACATATGGTTTTATTAAGTTATCTTGCATTATTTTGGGCTTATCTAACAAAGAAAAAAATACATATATGTATCGTGTGTGTGAGCACCATTCAAATATAATAATAA
>JAUBOC010000138.1:7017783-7042831 GCA_032275365.1 Anablepsoides cearensis | reverse complement strand
TATTTTATCAAATTTTGAACATTTTTGTTTCGGGCAGGTAACTTTTCATGTCGGGCAGGTAATATTTGTTGTCACCTTGTCGAACCCTGGTTAAGGGGTTAAGTAGTGAAACAACAAGAAGTGGCAACATATGCCCTCCTTTTCTTCTTTCCATACACGAACAACAGCCAACACCATTTTTTTTGTTTGTTTTTGGCTTATTAGTTTTGTTTGATAGCAAAAAGGAATCTCCTTTGTGGTTTTGCCTCATTAGCTTAGTTTATAGAGTTCAGTTTTTAATAAGTGGCCAAAACTGCCCCCATATGGAGGTTTTGTAAATATTGTTTCTATTTAATTTAATTTAAACCACTGGAGTCATCTGGCTGTTGTGGTTGATTCAATATAGCAGTCTTCATTTTACATGCCATAATGACTGACACCTCGAAAAGTTCACCTTTTCTTTGTCCCAGATTGTCATAGCAACTTATAATGAAAACAAAACAGCCTATGATTAGGGATGAAATCACAGTTTAACACATATGCATGACTAAAGGCTTTACATACCACTTCAACACTTGTTGCATTTGTTGGGAAAAAGCAAAAGGAGAGTGAGAGAGGAAAAATACTTTTTTTCTTTTTTTTTCTGAAGAACATCTAAACCTTTTGATTTTCTCTATCATCTTCATAAGATATCGTAGCAAACAGAAATTATTCTAAAATAGGAAATCATTCCTCTATAGCTTGGTCTTGTTGGCTTTCTGAGATTGAATAGTAACAATAATTTTTATCTTTGAAATCACAGGAACATGAAATATATTTTTTTTCTCAGATTGCTACAATTTCAGCCTTTTTCTACCTCCAAATGCCTCAAAATACAGAACGCCTTTGTATAGTGTAATTCTGTAAGGCTTCCATCGATTGATGAAATTGGCCATGGCCAAACAAAACTGATTTACTGATGTACTGCAAAAAATAAAAATAAAAATAAAAAATAATAATTATAATTATACAAAAATGTTGTTTCATCTAGTAAAATTGGCGTTTTATATATGTTGTATATATATGTTAATGGGATTTCTAAATGTTTAATAGAGATTCTGATGCAACACTTGGTGGTCAGGGCCAGGGTCATGTAATACAATAAAGTTTTAGTCAAAATATTTAGAATAAAATTTAAAAATCTAAAATGTACATACTTTTTGCACAATGACAGTTTTTGTTATAGTAATTATTCCTTATTGTGATAGTTCTGTCCTGTGTATTAGGGTGAAAATAAATAATTGAAGTTTTTCTATGAAAACGCCAATTTTAACCGGATGAAACACAATTTTTGTATAATTATAATTATTATAACTTTGAGACAAACAAAAAGAACAGACTAGATTGCAATGCTCTTAGCCCAGCATCCTGTCTGTTGGGTGAGTAAGTTGCTAATTCGGGACTTGAAAAGGACAAGCTGTTTGTCACCACACAATAAGCTATGTGCACAGAAGTCTCATACATGCTCGAGAGAGTGCAGGAAGGATGAATGATTGCAATGATGTGAACTGGTCTCTAAGCAACAGGAGATAGTTCAAAAAAAAAGAAAGACTGAAAGCAAGACAACCAAAACAGACAATTGAAATTAAAGAAAATGGAAGAGAAGAGAAATAGTATTTTTGCTCTCACATATTATTCCATTACTTCATAAACACTTTGAAATCATATTAACAACATGGGAATTGGTTGCATATTAAATCTTGCAAAACTATCTTTATTTTTTTTCCAATATATATTTATCTTGCACATCTATCACTGTTAAGAAAAAAAGAAAAAAAAAACTATCTAGGGAGTAGACATGTGACTTAAGGCAAACAAGTTGCTTAAATGTTTTTAATTTTGTATTTTACAACCCAAAATAATATGATTCTTTCATTTGGATAAAATAAAAAAAAAATCATTTGACTGGTGACATTCGCATAATTCTTTACACATCAACTTAAATCCTTGTGAAATGCTTGAGCAATTTAACATAAGTCTGTATTGCAGTAAATTTCTGATCTCAGTTTAAATTGAAACTTGTTTTCGTCACATTCAGTTAAATTAATAAACCCTGATACACACTAGACTAGACCATAATTTTTATACAATTTAAATCACTTTGACCAGCATCAAATCATCACAAGTTTATAGTAACTGAGATGCAAACAAGTATTTTATTGGTATATGTTTGCTATCACCGGTTTTATTGTTTTATCTATAATGCCATGCAATATTTCATAATCTGTGACATTCTCATGTAAATGTCAGAAAGTCAAACTGCCAAACTGACTAGCTTCTGGTGAAAAGTTTTAATGGCAAACAAGTGCTAGCAAACCAACAAACGCAAACACAAATCACAGAGTTACAGCAGTCTATGTGTCAAGGCAGATGGTAAATTAGATTGAGTCGGTAAGAATACAGCTTATTAGACACATTTCCAGTTTCAAGGTAAATACAAACGTGTATTGAATTTTTCGTAAAAGAAGCTTTTAGACAAAATCTGCCGTTTCATGATGTGTACCTTTTATATTAGAATTGTGAGTTTCTCCTGGACTCTGAGTGGCTTTTGCTGTATTTAAAGCTAACATGTCCTGTAATAAATGCCAGTCCTTCAGAGGTTATTTGTTTGGAGACTTTGCATTACTGTGAGTGCATGTTTGCTGATGAACTGATGGTGAAGCCATGACTGCTTTATAAGACTTGTGCCACAAAAAGGATTCTTAAAAGAATATGATTGTATTGTAAAAGTCTACATAATGTATATTAGAAAGAGTTTTACCCTAAAATTAAGATTAAACCTCAAATCTGAATGACACTGACCTAATTACAGTTATCCCTTCACTTTTGCACTACAATGTCTTATCATTTTATTTATTTATTTATTTATTTATTTATTTATTTATTTATTTATTTATTTTCCTGCATTAGCTTTATTTATAAGTCGCTTCCATGCTTCTGTAACGCTCTCCGTTACTACTCATTTTCTCTTTTGAACAGGCATCTGATATGAATATCAATAAAGTCAAGGCAGCACAGGGCAGAGAGGTTTAAATATCAGCTCCATTATTATAATTTTTCAATCACTGTGAAGATTGATATGTTGCTGGAGAAAGCCGTTTCTCTTTCTCTCTCAGTTTCTCGTCCAGCTCTCCTGGTCTGACTGACTCCTTAGACCCATGAAGAGGCTGGGTGGCCCCTCATTAAGCACATTCTGGATTACAGCTCCGGGCTAGAGCTATTTCCAACAACATGCTAGCGCATTGTAATGAGCCTCTCTGTGTGCTGTGCAAACACACTCAATCTCCCACTTTAATCACTGAGGAGGAGATAGGCTACTCCTCAAGCCCTCAACTGCAGCAGTGAAGGGAAAGGGGGATTTGCAAGTTCCTCCATCCTCTGATGACAGATAATCTCCTTGGGAGATGAGTGTTCTGTCGCAGGGCTCTGATTGACATGTCTTGCATTATGAAAGAGTGGGTTACGAGCAAAAGCTAGAAGAAATGCCAAAGCAAGGAGAAATGAAGCAGAAGTGGTTTGTGGCGTGAACATCCTTCAGATGCCTTGTCTTTCTGTTGGACATGCAGTTCCAGATCATTTCAATGTCAAACAAGATAAGTAAAGATTTGGGGAGATTATGTAATGTTCAAATTACATCGCATGCTCATCTTTAAATTAGTTCACGAAAACACATTCATTTAAACAGGAAATTTATTTAAAAAAATTATCAGTTTGAAGAAAAAGGATAATAGATACATTTGTCGAAAAATACAGATTGCATGAATGGAATCTGTAACTACAGACAATGTTTCAGTAGGTCTAAGCAAAATAAGATAAATAAAGTAAATAAATTTTTCAATTCAATTCAATGAAATTTGTTTATATAGTGCAAAGTCACAACATACGTCGGCTCATGGCACTAAATAAAATAAAATAAAATTACTGTGTAAAATCAAACTCATGGATTAAAAATTCACGAATCTAGACAAAAAAAAAAAAAAAAAAACAGCCTGCAGGCACAGTGTCTGCATGCTGACATGAAACAAGTGCTTTCTAGTACCTGAGCCAATTGCTCAACAACAGCAACCCAGCAGTCATTGTCTACTGCCAGGATGACGCAGAAAAAAATAAAATAAATAAATAAATGAAAACAGTTTGCGAGCCAAGTGACAACACCAAACACGACTGGTGGAGTGGGACAGGGGGATTAGATATTGTGTAAAAATTAGGTGAGTGGGATTTTGAGGGTTTTATTCAGTATTTCAACTGAGAAAAATATTTTTGACAGTTGTTGCTCAGTTTGAAACTTGCGGAAGCACTTAGGCAATACTTTTTTTTTCCAAAAAACAGCAAGAAAAAGAAATTGAAAGAGGTTAAAAAGCAAAGCTTTTCACTGTAGGTATTTTCTATTTTAGTAATATGCTGATTCATACCCACAGTATATATAATATTCAAATAACAAAAAAAGAAGAAAAAAGAACTTTAAAAAACTTGCAGACAAAAAGCAGCAAGATCAAATATAAAACAATGACACATTATGTTCCTGTTGATGTTTCTAGTTTTACTTGTCTTGTTTGAAATTTATTTATTAGGAAATAATGTGCTCATTAATAATAATAATAATAATAATAATAATAATAATAATAATAATAATAATAGAATAAGACTAAAAGAAAAAAATCAAGTAGGCTACATTTAGTGCTGAAGAGCAATAAAGTTTGCAAATTGCAAAACACTGCAGACTTTAAAGAGCCATATTTTTAAAACACCTGCTATAGATATTTATTGTGATTAATGACTTCTTAGACTGCAGTGCTTTCCTCTTCAGGAAATACAGTGGCGTAGACTGATGTCTGACTCTTCTGTATTATGTGTTGCGATAAGCAAAGAGGGCTTTTTGCTTTTTATTGGAACAGTTTATCCAAGTGGCAGAGACACACAGCAAAACTCGGCGCGATCATTTTTCATCTCACTGATAAATCTGAGGTGATTCAACATGATGTTCACATAACTCCAAGCTAACTGCCACAGTGTTTAGGAGAATAATTCATAGTATGATAAACATGTGAGAAAATATAATTAGGTAGATAAATAAAAATAAATAATAATAATGGGAACATGCTCGTGTCAATTGCAATACGTTTTGCTGTTGATGGCTGCGTTTGTGTTTATTTACAGCTCGAAATGATACCGCTAAGATTTGTGGGGGGTTTGTTGAGAGTAAGCCAATATAATCTGTCTTTTGAACAGGAAATGACACAGAAAAGACCCCCACCCCCTCAAAAATAAATAAATAAATAAAATAAAATAAAATAAAAAAGCAGGTATATGCGGCCCGCCTAACTCCTGGTTGTATTACACACTGCACAGGCAGCACTGGTGATGGATTGATGCCAGCTGGAGGGAGGCAGTCCTGAATCAATTAAGGCGAGTTCATGAAACTGAACAGTTAAATCCTGGGTGGGGCGGTGGTTGAACGGGGTCTTCTTATAGATTATTTATTTTCACCGGTAATTTGATCAAATCTTTTTTTTACCTTAATAAAACTGAAGACATTGTTGGTCATGGTGAGCTACAATTGGATTGCTTTGAGGAAATAATAAAATAATAAAAAAATAAATAAAGTCTGTCATAATCTGGAGTTCTTTTATTTCAAATTTTCTGTGTTTGGTTAATTTTGTTTCTCATTGTCTCCTTGAGTCATTGACCATTCTCCCCTCTTTCTTACCTTTACTTAATATCACCTGCTCTCGCTCATTCTTCAGTTCATTATACTGTTTGTTTACATGTTATCTTTGCCTGTTCCCTGTGTAACCCTTGTAAGTTATGCATCTTTGTTTGGCACTCTCCCTGGTCACAAATTTCATATCTATTCCTCAAAGTTACTGGTAAATCCTGATGTTCCTCCTTTCATTGCAACATTATGAATAACAAATAAGAGAATAATCTAAAGGTTAGTGTAAACTTCAGTGACTTTGATGGGGTTGTCTTCTCTCGCATTCTATTTCAATCCCTTCTGTTGTCTTTGCCTTCCTATAAGAACACAGCATTTGATTGACATTTGCATAGGTCAACGGTTAACTATCTGTAACTCTTCACCTTTAATTATGCATCAGTGGTATTATGTACATGCCCGTTTGCTCAGGACCTCATTTGGTTTGACAACATTTCTTATGCAAATTAGGCAGCAATTATCTCCGCGATCTTTGATGCAGGCCCTTTTTGTTTCTAACAGTGTTTGCAATCCTGAGCATGTCATTTAGGCCTTCCTGACAAGAATTCTGCAAGGTGACCACCCCTCTCATTGTCTCTTTGTCCACCCGCCCCCTGCTCAGCACTCAACAGAGCAAAGGCTCAACAAACTAAATGTTTAGGGAGGACAACAAGCCAGACATGTACATGCGATGAGAAAATGTGCTTGTTGTTTTCAAGTTCACCATCAACTAAAGAATATATAAAATAGCCAATGCATCTAACCGTTTTCTTTTTTGTTTTGGTAAGATTGAGTCACTATTTGGTGTAATTTTGCAAAAGCAATGCTGCTGTAGCATTTCTAATTTACATTCCTTTTTCATATATGTACCAGCGTTGAAGTTATTTTTTGCCTAATGGAAAATATTTTTAAAAAATGACAATGTTTTCTTGAGCAGCAAGGATGATTGATTCTATTGTTTTTATAATAATAATATAATAATGCATAGTCTGTGTCCCACAGGCAATATGTGGATGTGGATGGCTAATTATAAATGCCAGTGTAGAAGCCTACAGAGCTTGCCAAGTTTATGAGAGATCACTGAGCCCTCAGCAGAGCCAGAGCAACTCGCATACTGCTCTGAATATAAAATGTTAATTCATGCTGCAGGGAATACAGAATTGGGCGAGAGAGCCATTGTATTACCATCATCCTTCCCCTCTCTCCGTTTCTTTATCTGCCTGTCTCCATCCAACTCCAATAGTGACTGCACGCACTTTTGTTTTGGCAGTATGAGTTATTTCAACCAGTTTGATGCATTTCCTGTTTATTTGTTTACTGACACTTCAACTCTGACCACTGGTCATGTCTATGAACTCTTTAGGCCCTGACAGTAGACAGCTGCAAAAAAAAGCCACACAATTTGTGTAGTATATGCACATATACACCAGAAAATTGCTGAATTTCTTGATTGTACAAAAAAAAACTCAAAAGATTCAGGGGGTGGTTGTCAACAGTTATAAACTTGTACTGAGAAATATATCCTAATTGGGAAGGAAAAGCAGTACAAGTAGACCTTTGTTAGGCTTGTTATTAATATAGCAAAGGGTGTTTTTACTACCTTAAAAATTGTCGTAAGTCAGTGAAACATTTGACTATTTATAGTGCAAGCACATATATAAATAGAGTGTGACCATGTCTAACTAGGTTTATGTCTAATTTTTATTAATTTATTGTACATTTTCTTTCCATAATTAATTTTTCATAAAAGTATGCTTCAAATGATTATAAATGTATGTTCATTTTTGCTGTGATTAGATTTGTATTATACAGCAAAAAAAGGTCACAATCGTCCTCAAATGAAGCATAAGTCAGTGCTTGATTAAAAGTTGTAAACTAGGATTACAAGAGTAAACTCTTTGCCCTCTCATCCTGCCATCCGCGAACACACAAACTGTATGTGACACGTGAGCGCAAAGGATTCAACTCAATCCCTCTGGAAAATTGCAACCTGCTAGACGTCAGTAAAAGTGAATTTCATGGTTAACTGTCTGCCAATCTCACACTTCCTCCTCCTTTATGCAGCTTTCAGCAGTGATTGATAGAATTCAAGTCATCCATCCCCAGACTGCGTCTATTTTTGTGAGCTACATTAACCTTTGTTGCAATTATTGTTTCCAGGGCAAGGTCGTGTAAATTTAATCAAACATGCGTGTAAACAGCCAAAACTACAATCTTAAGTCAAGTTAGGTTTTTTTTTCTTCCAAAGACTACATATAGAACAAGTAAACAATACAAGCGATAATTTGTCTTTGTCCTTATGTAATAGTTTGGTGTTTTGTATGTGTGATAGGAGGTGAATTGCTTGTTTTCCTGTTTGCTTGTTTTTCCTGATTTATTAAAACAACCAAATTTTCAGCAGTGTTTGGGTGGGGAAACAATTATGTACTGCAGATAAACAGCCTTTGTTTTGAATGATGTCTGTTGCTAGTTTATATCATTATGTCAGGTAAAATAACTTCAGTATGAACACTATCTGTAATGCCTAACAGAGCTCTGAGAATGTGAAAGTGACAAAGTGTTGAGTCTGCAGTACTCTGACATTGATAATCAGCCATTTGTGAATGCGCGAGGCTCATAAATTGCATGTGCATTTGAATTATATCCGTGTGCGTGTGTGTAGAAGGGATTTTAAAATGCACACAGGTGTATGCAACTAATAGTTTCATTTGTATCAATCGAGTTGTGTGGAACAAGAATGAATTAATACTTGAGTGAGTTCAATCTCAGTGCCAGCTCTCTAAGCCCAAGTTTGACATCAGTAAACACCACAATTATGTATCCTGGAGACAATGCCTTAAAGATTATTGGTTATAAATTCAAAATGATAATAAATAAGACTTATAGTTTTCAAAGACACAAAATATGAAACTGTTAGTTCACTAATATTCAGATTCGGCTAAGTTTTGTAAAGTAATAAGCTGATTGGAAATGTACAGTACTGACCTACTTACAAATGAATTTAAGGGTTTAATTCAATCTAAGAGTTTAATTGCTGCTTTCATTTTTGCCATTATTCTTACTCTGAAGCTACTCTGGTCAAGGGTAGATCACGTTTTATTTTATTGTGATTTTTTTTTTTTTCAAAAGCGAAATGCAAAAGCAACATGCTTATGTGCTGTAACAAAACAACCTACAATTTACTTCCATCTGTCCACTTTATCTACCTGTTTAGGCCAGTCCAGGGTGGCAATGTTATTTATTTTCAAGCAGTCGTTGGGTGAAAGGTGCAGCATTCTGGACAGTCACCAGTTCATTACACACAACAGCCTATAATTTCCCTTTTAAAAAAGAAGATTTGTCTACTCAATTTAGTTAATATGAGCTATTGCTCCACTAAATAGATCCTAGGTCATTCCTCACTCCTCTATTGGTATTCCATCTCTTAATCCTGCCTGTTGATTCTTGTGTTCCTCTCCGGTTTTGTGTGGAGATTTTCTATTTGAAGCTTTGTGTGTTTATGTACATTTCCTGGTAATTTCAATTGTTTCATAAAGTTTTGATTAAAGTACTTTGTTTGACACAATTACCTTCCGTCTCTCATTTGGTTTGTTTGCAGACATCACAGACACAGGTTCTGTAACTTTCTCCACCACCGTCTCTCCAGAGCTAGATTCAACCTTGTTTGATGAATAATAAAGCAGGAGCTTTGAAAGACAAATTAATAGATTGTTGAGAAATGTTGAAATTTGTCCTTGACACGTTTTGCTTATCTTAACATCTAATATCTTCAGACACTGTTAATTATAAGCTAAGGCAGCATAAAATTGTAACACTAAAATCAAAGCATGAATAAAAGTCATCCGGCACTCAACCAGTCACTCTCTCTCTCTTACCTATAAACACAATTACTATATAAAAATATTGGAAAATGTGTTTATGTTGTGACAAACTAGGTACTTTGAATTCTAATGACATTGACTCTTAGAATTTCACTTTTATACTAGGCTTATATTTGATTATTAAACTTAGATTGAATGTGTGGCTGTGCAATGTTTATTATGGTGGGGATAATATATTATTTTCTTTAAATATGCTCAGAAATAAAGGTACATTAAAATCTCACTATCTTCTCTCTCATCAACATTTTATTCTATTGCCTTAACTTCCCTATTTCACAGTAATATTCCATATTCTTTCAGTCTCATTTCTTCTTCTTTCCCTTTTTCATATTTCTTTTGTCCTCTATTGTTAACCTTCCCTTGAGATACTGTTGTCACTTCTCTTTTGTCTGGCTACTCATAGTAGCTGCGCAGCTGTAATAGTTTTAGATTCCAGCCAAACCTTTGGCGAACTGTGATCAGGGAAGTATGGATGAGAACAAAGGGAATAAGTGGATAAGGAAACGGAAGTGTGTACTTTGAAGCTGCAGTCATCCACAAAAGCTATTAATGACTCTGAGGACAAGACTCTGTCAAGACCTTGAGTTTTTTTTTCTATTTGTCAACTGGTTTTATTCTTTTTTAGCAGTTACAACAAAGACATGGATGCATTTTTTTGTTATTCTTTAACATGTTTTACTTGTTTTAACAAAAGAAAATGCATTAAGGGCATAGTGGTATTCCTGCCCTTTCCTTCTTTCCTTTTTAACAGAATTTTCAGTGACAGTGTCACCCCCCACCCTTCTTATAATGTTGCTTTTGGACATTGTGACTGATGAAAAAGCAAAGTCTGAATCATTGGCTCTGGGCTTCAGACTGTGGGTGGTGAGCTGTAGAGGGTTAGCATATATAATACAAAAGGACTTCCATTTAAACAAGACTTTTCTTTTTGACATTTGAGCCCCTTACTTAAAACTGAAAATGAATTTTCTGCTGTTATTAATGACTTTTAGATTTTGCCTTTTAGAGAGTAGTCATAAGAAAAACTAGATTTCTGATTGTATTCACAGTTCGGGTGCTTGAATTCTCTGTCTGCTCAAAAATGTAATACTGGTACAGAGAGATATAAACCCAGAGTGAGTCATACAGATTAATATAAATGTGGCCATACTCACAAATATTTATTGATTTTACTAAACAAGATTAAATCTGTTTGTATTATTTTTTAGAAACATCTTTAGTTATACTCAAGGTCTGTAAATTAATACAGATTCACAATCAGTTTGTTTTTAAAGAGTCCTGTTCCCATTCAACATTGATTCAAAAACAAATTTTATTTAGTGGAAGAGATTGGAGAGCATAAGTAATGGACATAAATGTATTGTCCAAGTGACCATATTGGTCACTATGACCATATAGGTGAGGGTTGGAATGTAGACAGACCAGTAAATCGGGAGTTTAGCCTTTCGACTCAGCTTGTTATGGACAACCCTTGCTAAGCACAGAAGTCCAGTAACAGAATACCATTCAGGTTCAGTCACCCAGTAGAACAAAGGAATCTCCGGACAGCACCCCTTCCATGACACCATTCAAAGACTCCGAACTGACCAGGTAATCTGAACTGATGTTGGGTGCATAAGCATAAACAGCCAGAACCTTCCCAGCATAAAGCTGCAGACAGGAAACCCCCTCATTCACTGGAGTGAACTCAAACATTGAGGCATACAGCCGGGGGGCTTGTGAGTAAAGTAAAGTACCCTACCTTGCCTTCTGCTCGACATGTGTTGCACCTGACGATGGTCCTCCCTGCAGGTGGTTGGTCAAAGTGGGAGTGGCCTGCTGTTGTCCTTTCGGGCTTGGCCTGGCAAAGCCCTGGAGTCAAGGCTTGACCACCAGGCACTCGCCAGCAAGCTCCACAGCCCTGGCCTGGCTCCAGCGGTACCCTGGTTTTCCCTTTTCTGGGCAGTTTCCTGATGTGGTTGCATTTCTATTTAATTTCTCCACCGAGTCTTGTTTGCCATGGGAGACCCTACCCGGGGTCAATACATAGCCCCAACATAGCCCCCCCCCCCAAGGTTACCGGGCGTACTCCAACCCCTCCAACACGCTGGTGATTCTGGTGTGGATAGCAATAAATGGTTTTAATTTCAAATTATATTTACAGCGGACTTGTCACTCCAAGCAAAGCAGTTAAAAATGGTCAGCCAAGTTTACCATGCAGAAGTGAAAAAAAAAATAAATATATATATATATATAATTTTACCTATTTATTTATTTTCACACAAGACATAATCTTTGCTTCATAATCCCCTGTGATTCTGGAAAGGTTTGAGACCTTGCTAAGCCTGTAATCTCTGCCTCCCACAACTTCACAAACATCAATATAAAACACCAATTACTGGTATAAATACAGCACATTTCGTGTCTTATACATACGGGGGGAAAAAAGAAAAACAAAAGTAGAAAGTGTGTGTAAATGAAGAGAAAACAAGAGGTTTATTTTGAAGGATTTGCTTTTAGTATTCGTGAAGACAATATTTTTTTTTCATCTGGCAAATCATTAGAAAATATGTACTACAGTCCAAAAAATTGACATAAGGTTTTTAAATCCATACCAATTAAAATCAAATTTGATCATCTCCCTGTAAACATTTTTACAATGTCATTTTTATCTGCTTGCATTTTTTATTGTTTCTGCAGACATCCTGACCCTGCCTGTTTGATTAAGAAACGTTAGCCTCCTGACCCGCCTGGGGGGGTTGTTCATTAAACTCTCCATTATGCAATTTCTACATCACTTACAAGAAGAGCTCTTTCAGCATCACGATAGTCAGTTGCTCCCTCCAAGAGGTGTGTGCAGAGAGAGGTGGTTGTCTCTAAGTTAAAATCAATTCAATACTTTCAGGCAAAGAGAGCTAACAAGGTCTTCTAGTGTTTTGTCCTGCTTATAATGTCGAGGAACAAATGTGCAGGTTCACATACTTGCCCTATCACATACCTAATGGAGTAGCACTCCACCTCTGTCAGTATGTATGTACTTCAGTGTAGAGAAGAGAAAAAAATCTCAAACTTAACAACAGCTTCACTGTTGTTGAACAGCCGTTTCATCATCAAAGACAATGAAAATAGAAGCAACTGACCTTCATTTATGTGCTGGAGATATGACATCTCAAGTTCAAGTCAAATAATATTTAAAATGCATTAAATGGAAACAAAGGAGCCTCTGAGAGGTGAGTTTGAAAACACAACACGCCTGGTTTTGTTTGAGCTTGTAGGATTAGAACAAACATTATTTAAACAAATGTTTATTTTTTTTTTAAACCATTTTTAATTTTATGTATACCATATGTGACATAAAATGAATTACTCAGTGTAAAATGTAGCCCAATAAATATACATCAACTGTACAATCACATTCAAATGGAGCTTTAAGAAAAGAGGCTATAAGTTCTTAATAAAACCTACAGTAAAGAAAGAAAAGTGTTCAGTTTAGATCATTTCTAAAACCTCCACTGTATGGCCTTGCAGTGGATAAATGTAATTGTGTAGTTTCCTGCATTTAGATAAGTGCTGCCTGAGTGCTGCAAATGTCTCGGTTCTTTTATGTCTGAAGAACTTGTCTTCCAACTAGGTCAGGAGTTGACTTTCAGTTTATATGTATACAAAAAAAATCAAACAAACTCAAAGTCCGATGATAAACCAAATAAAATTCAATTCAATTCAATTCAAATTCAAAAATACTTTATTTATCCCAGAGGGAAATTAGGTGTTGTTGTAACTCATNNNNAAAAAAAAAAAAAAAAAAAAAAAAAAAAAAAAAATATATATATATATATATATATAAAATATAAAATATGACCACTCACAACTTGAAAGTAACTCTGCTCATCTTGTAACAATACTTTTCTGCAGAAATTTACCTCCAGATATTCACAACATATTTTAGTTTTGTTTTAAATATCCACCTGTTGCAGCATTTTGTACACATTTGCGACAAATCCAAATGTTAAGAGATGCTCATCCTGCTTCTAATCTCCCAAAGTTCCCATAAAGTAAATGTTAGGGAATGTCAGTGGAAAGAAAACCCAGTGTACAATTATTCCAAACACACTTTCCTAAATTTCCCCAATTTAAATATTTTCCTTTTCCACTTAGTGGAAATAAGATATTTTAAAATATATTTTCAGCTAAGTGCATATCAATGGAACAAAAGAAAAAAAAATATGAAATTTTCCTCAAGGTCAAACCCAGAGGGGAATAAAAATAACTAAATAAAAATCATCAAGAGTTTAAAAGCAGTGAGCTTTGGTGATTCTATCAACATGTGAGCAAATTCAAACTGAGCTCTCAATGACTCGGTTAGCATCTCCTGATTATGTTTTGTTTTGCAAACTGCTTGCACGCTTTGATTAGATTGGTTTGTAGTTATTAATCAACTTTTTTTTTTTTTATTTCCCATCATGCCAGATTGTTTGATCCAGATTTTTTAGTGAAAATACTTTTTCTAAATGCTCACACATTTTGTGTAAAATAAAATCCTTCAGTATGTTCTATATACTATCTATGTTAATTAATGTTTTCTTGTGGTATTTCTGGTCAGCCTTCCTTCACTCCATGGCAACAACGTTTCTGCTCCTCCACTAATATGTTCAACAAAGTGGCAACCTATCTCCCTAGTTACCTGTCAATCTACACAAGCATGACATAAAATATGGACACTATTTCTTTCAGGCAAAACTCTTCCCCTGTCTTATCAATCTTTTACAGCCAGTGAAGAGAAAAAGTGATTTTTTTAATAGTTCAGTGATTTTATACTCTGTCAGTCTTCATTTCTTCATTCTTACACCGAGGAGTCTCTTTCTCTCTCAAATGAATCATCATTTAAGATGAGCTTAAAATATGCAGAATATTCATGTTGAGCCCTTTGTTGTCATTATTCCAATCTGCATCAAATTAAATAGGTGTGCACAGAAAAATGTATAAGAAAAGCTACACTTCACAACTTTATCCTCAACTATATAAATTAGAATTGTTATATATACAGTGGTGGGCAGCACTAATCTAAAAAATAGTTCTACTAGCCCTAAAACACCAACTCATATTTAGGTACCCTAATTCTAAAGCACTAATGCACTGAAAGTTTTGCAAAAGTTAATTCTAAAGCCCTTAAATAACCCAGTCAACATTCTTCAACAGACAACATGAATCACATATTGTCATGTTGCTCTCTTAAGACTTATCATTGGCATTCCACAGTCATATTTGAGTTCATATATTGTCAATATGTCATCTAGAGCAGTGGTTCCCAAACTTTTCAGCTGATGACCCACAAAATACCAGCAGCAGAGACCTTTGACCCCAGCTGTTGTTGGTTGATGAACACTGTTTTCATGTCAAATAAACAAGAGCAGAGTAACATTATTTATTACGCTTTTTTGTCCCTTTTAAGTACAATAACTTTACTCTTGTAACAACAAAGGCAAAACAAATTATTGGTAGTTGTAATTTTTTAGTGTAATTAATTCAGAAAATCTTTTCAGGACCCCACCTTTATGTTCTGGGACCCCAGTGTGGGTCCCGACCCCAACTCTGGGGACCACTAATCTAGAGGATAAGTGACACATATATGAACAAAATGTGTGACAGCTTTCACTGTCAGCTGTTAACAGAAACACTGATCAATAACCTTTATAGACTAGTTTTTATTTTACCCTTCATATATATATATATATATATATATATATGAAGGGTAATGAATATTTCTGTGTTTGGGCTTAAGAATTAAGGAAACTGTTTAAATGTGTGTTCAGTCAAGTGAAGTGGTTTTAGATAATCTTGATTGTGCACAGTACTGAAAGGACACACAAAAAAAACGTTTAGCATTTGACTACAGTGCTTATATTAGAAAATGAAAAGCTTTGAAAAGGGTTGGATGTGTTGGTAATGTAAATTGAGTTGAATTTGCCAAATTTAGGCAACAAGTGGTGGCTGCAGGTGTAGGTGTTCAATCTTTTTAAAGTCACAGTGTCAGTAGATATACCCATTAACACCTCTGCTGTTTAATATAAAACTCAAGATTTCTTTACATTTAACAAAATACATGGATAAGAATATTATTAAATCAATATATTAAAATTTCCATAATGTAGCAGCCTGTGTGATTAGGTTGAATCAATTATCATGTATATGTGAACTAAAATTCTGCTAGTTTTTTTTTTTTTTTTTTTTTTTAGCATTTTGAGCAGTTCTGTGTTGTACCGATGGGATATATTTTGATTTTGTTTGACTTTTCATCACACTTGATAATCACTGACACACTGAGTGCAGTGGGTTTTGTGCAGCAGTGAAATGAAACTTGCTGCTCATTACTACTTGTCAGAGTGTAAACATGATTGAGGAAAGATTTTAAAATATCCATGTGTTTTTATTTGTTTGTTTGCCATTTTGTAAAATTATTAATTTCTTTTTCCTCGTCAAAACATCGCAAAGACGGTTTGATCAATGCAGTAATATGTTTCCACGAGTTTTAATGCTAGTAAGTCATTTCAGATATAAAGATTTGCAAAACTTTGAAAGGAGGTGCAGCTGTAGAAAAAAATAAGTGGCCTAATTTAAAGCCTATATCTCTGGTCATATTTGTGGTTGTAACATGCTAAATATCGGTACAAACCTGGTGGCATTTTCTTTGCAGTTTGCATAAATCTTTAAACATGATTTGTGGGTGGAAGCTTCATCCACAGACTACAGAGAAGAATACCTTTTCTGCTTGGATGATTAGGCCACAGCCTGCTAACCCCCGAGTCTTGTCAGCTTCTGAGTGGTGAATGTTGTGTTTATAAATAAAGATTTTTTTTTTGGGAAAATAATTTAATTCAAACTTTTGACAATGTCACTGACATCAAAGTCACTCCTTCTGACAAGCTTTCGGCATCTGAAAAAGAAATATGTTTTTATTGAGACAGAGTGAGGAAAAGCGTGGCCGTGCATCTTTAAACGTGTTCCGGTTCAGTTAGAACGACCTCTGTAAAGTGTTCCCTTATCAGACGGCATCATATGTTCCATAACTAAGACTTCTAATTCTAAATCAGCTTTATACTTTTATCTAATTATTGAAACTGTCTTAATTATGTAATTGTCATTTCCCACTTTACACATGGGGTTGGAAGTGTAGTGAAAGACGATAATGTAATCTCATAATGCGTCTGCAAGCCTGGGTGAGAACATTAGACATAAATTCAATAATGGAAGATTTGTGCTTGGACAATTGGATTTTGATTGGCATAATTGACAATTACCATTCACCAGCATGTACCACAGTCCACTGTTTATGGCGTGAGATTTATTTGTTGTTGGTACAGGCAAGTCGTTGCGGAACAGAGCAGTGATAAACATCTGAACTGTCCTTGATTACAAAGGCTGTGTAGTCCAGAATGCTTTCATCATCATTAGTATTATGACAGGTTCACAAAAAAAGATGGAATACATTTAAAACAATTGTCTCTTTTGTAGCACCTTGATGTCTTATCAGCATTCATGGTTTGTTTCATGTTTTATTTTCTTTTTTAACTGCCTAAAAACAAAATTGCATTTTATATCATGTTTGGAGAGTATGCAATTCAGTGTATGAGGAACATGCATCCATTGTAGATGATTGGCAAATCTGTATCAGTGCAATACACGACAAAATAAAACGTTTACTCTGTTTCCACTTTTGAGAACTGAGTTGAACAGTGAAACTAAACAGAGCAGAAAGTTATTTGCCTCCTTTAGCCTTGCCGATTTGGCGGCCATCATATCATTTATCTTTCTTTTTTAAAATTTTTTAACAGCAATCATTACTCTTCATCTATTTTATTTTCACACACTTACAAAATGCCATCAATGAGATTTTATCAATAAGCTAGTTTTGCTTTTAAGTTTTGAGCTCAAGAACACTGCTACAGAAGAGACAACGGCTTTAGAAGAAAAAAATAATTAAAAAATAAATCCAACAACATACTTGATTGAAAAAAAATCACTTCAAACTCAGTGGTGCTTTAGTTGGAATTCTAAAATAGCTCCTGTAATTTCACGTGAGCACAGTTAATTTATCTGGTAATAAGCTTTTCTCAGAAAGCATGTGTCCACATAATCAAATCAGGACATTGTCAGACCTCATTCTTCACAACTTAAAACAACACAGCTTGAAAGACACAAAGGGTTGATCATCAAAACAGTTTATCAAAACTGCACTGTGTCTGATTTTGTGCCAAATATTCCAGAATTATGTTTCATTAAAGTACAGTCCACGAATAATCAGAACATTTTTATCATGTTTTGCAGGTTTGCAAACATTGCATGCACAAAAATGGCAAAAACGAAAAAAAAAAGAAAAGAAATTTAGCGACTTCAGTTTACTGCAAAACAAAATACATTGATATATCAAACAGGAACAATATTTGTAATGCATGTATTTGTAGACAAGTTTAATAAGTTTAACAACTGTGATTTGTGCGAGATGATGGATTGATGCAAAAAAAAATGTTATGTAGAAGACCGTGAACTTATAGACTGTGTTTAGTTTATGATATATTCTTTGAAGTAGAATGTTATTTCTTAAGCTGACATTGAATCATGTCTTTGATGCTAAACAAATGATTTTGAGCAGAGCTGTTGACGGTGCTGAATCCTAACCGACTAACAAATAAGATATGGGCAGGTGTTATTTACAGAGTTATTTACTTTGAGTCGTGTTCATTAACCTTTGAATGTGAAGCACTGTTTGTTGGAATGTTCTATAATCACAGCATCCTAAAAATAGCGCTGGATTCTAAATATGACAAAGCACATTTTCACACTCTGACAAATTATTTGTAATTTACACAATATTCCATCCATCCATCCATTATCTATACCCGCTTATTCCTTTAAGGATCACGGGGGTCACTGGTGCCCATCTAGCAGCCACAGTGCAAGGGGAGGGGTAAACCCTGGTCGCAAGTCCATCACAGGGCCACCCTACAATATATATATATATATATATATTTTTTTTTTTTTTTTTTTTTTTGAAATTTTCATCTGAATTAATGTCAGACATGAAAAAAATACGTACAATAAATGGGATTTTCGGAGAATAATAAATAATTCTCTTTGAAAATTATATTTTTTGAAAATTAAAGCTTTTTCCATTAGAGTATTTTCAAGAAATGTAATCTTTATCCTCTCTTAATGTGACATAAAACATTTTTTTTGAACAGTCTGAGACAGCTCAGAAAAAAAGCTATTTGGTTTGAAGTTCAGGTTTAGATGGGCATCCTCTTTTGTAAGTGATTCATGACTAAAACATACTTCTCTGATTTAGTTTTATTCAGAAGCTGCAAAGGCCAAATATAGTTCAAGTGTATCAGTCACAGGGCGGGTGACAGTATATATATTCATGCACTGGAAGCCATTTTTTAAATGTATTTATTTAGTGGAATCAAAAATAAAAAGAAGAATTGGTGGATGGGTTATCAGTATAGCCAGAGGAGAAGCAGGCATTTACCAACCACTAGAGGAGTTCACTAAAACATCATATTTATGCTGTAATTGCAGAGCGCTGTTATGGTGTCACAAAAAAAGGAACCTACACAGCATTAAAGCAGGTGAGTTTAATGTGGAGGCTGCTCACTTTATATTCTCAAAGTCATATAATAAATGCTTGCTGCACATATTTCTATTTAGTTTTTAGTTAAGGTATGCAACAAGATTTAGCTAGTAATATATCTGTGGAATGCAGGAGCAATAAGCTGCATATGAAGAAAAAAAAACCATGCATGCCTAACAACAGCAAAAAAGTAAAAAAAAAAATACACCAACATTATGCTTTTGCAAATTAAATAGAAATCACCAATCTCTCCTGACAGAATCTATTTGTAAAACTCTGTTTTGACTGTGCTGCTTAGTCAGCTGCAGCTGAAAAATAAATTTGCACAAAATCACTGTTGAGTGCAGAAACCACTTAGTGGAAACATAATTTGGAAATAACTTTTATCAATTTAAACTGTGCAACCTTGACATCAGAGTAAGTCATTTATGATGTTTGAACTCTAAATCTTAGCTTTAAACACAACATCCAATAACTTAAAATGACATTTTTACATTTCAGAATACAGCCAGATTAGAAGAGTTTAAAGTCCTGTCACAAGTTAATCTGTTTATGCTTTTAAATATTTATGTAAGCTTTATTTTTTATGGATATTAACCAAACACAACTGGCAGTTACTTTAGCTCCACAATGACTGTCTCTACTTATAACATTTAAATAAAGATTGGCTTCAGTGAACCATATTCTCTTGTGCATTTTTGACTGATTTATTTTATTTTTTTCAAACAAGTGTAAAACTGAGTCATGTTCATATGCAACAGTTTCATACTGTCATAGTATGCAAAAAAATATATATATATTTATTTTTCTGTCTTCGGTCATTTGTCCAGTCTTTGTGGGGGCTATTCTCACTCTGATCAAGGCAGATTTGGCTGCAGGTCAATTTTTACCTGACTCTGTGTTCAACTCATCTAAATGTGAGGCCTACAAAAAGAAAAGATGCTATCTGAAGAGGAAATGAAAGTCATCCTCACCTTTTACTAGCATTTCAAATAACGAGAATGAGACCTCATCATTCATAATGACACTGATCATCTATAACAGTTTCAGATATGATAAAAAAAAAGCAGAGCTCATGAAGAAATAACCTCCTTTCCAATTCTGATTTTCTATGGATCTACTGGCTCTAACCTTGAACAGAAACAGATAATAGGTTTGTCATTGGGGAGCTTCCACGTTCCCACATAAAGAACCTTTAAAAGAGATATATCTCTGGCCTCATGCTGATGAGGCCTGCAGTGTTCGGGGATTATATCTCAATTCATTCTCATTTTCCGTCCTACAGGTCTCTAATTTGAATGACCCTGACAAGATCATTAAAGCAGAACTTATCAGCTCTACCTGTAGATGAGATGTGTCCTCACTGAGAATTGGTCACCTCTTTACTTTCACAGTCACCTGGTGTAATTTTCACAAACCATGGGGCACAATTACCCTGACAGTTGGGAGACGGTACTACCTACCAAACAACCTGCAAACTGTATAAAAGGCTAAAGTGACCTAACTAATAATAGTGCACCCTATTATACACCAGGAACTTTTTTAACATACACACCTGCCATCCAATATTGTGGAGAAAAAAGGGATTGGATTTATGCATGTAGGAGGATGTGAGGTTAAAGTTGTTTTTTTACTTTCAAAGTTTTGTCTAAATTTGAATTGTTATCCATATGTAACCACTGAACTGATTAATTAGTTAGTGAGATTTGTTTGCTTTGTTCCAGCGATGCAGTCTCCGCCTTCCTCTCATCATTCTTCCTCCTGGTTCTTTGTATGTCGGAGTGTGTGGGAGTGAGAAGCACATATGATTTTAGGTGGACTTAAATGCCTCCTTTCCTTGTTAACCTTCCTCCCCACAGGTTCACTCCTTAATTCACTTATTTTCTGTATCTGCTTTTCCATCTTAAGAGTGACTGGAAGCTGGTCTCTGCCACAGCAGTGAATAAATAGATGGGGTGCACCCTGGACAGATTACCAATACATCTAATGGCCTCTCTCTTTTGTTGAAGTTTGTCAAATTAATTGGTTGCCATATTGCATCAGAGCTTGCTTTTTTCACATGAGGTGTTAAAGCCACTTGGATTAAAACCTGGAGCCATCCTCTTGTGCAAAGGTCTTACTTTTTTGTATGTTTTTTATTTTATTTTTTTAAAAACATATTTTACAGTTTTTACCTAATAAAGTGCTTTAAAATGAGAGAAAACAGTAACTGACTGTGGAGACCTTTCTAACTCAACCCCATTACAATGATCATGCATCACTCTGACAGTAGATTTGTGATTAAAGGGTAATGGAAAAGTGATTAATCTTATTTTAATTCCTCAATCACTGTTTTTAAGGTTGTTTAAGATGAGAATTTTGTACCCTTGAGGTTGCTGATCTTTGTAATTTCTAGAAGAGAGGTAGAACTGGATCCCCGAAGGGCTGAGGCAAACAGAAATGCTGCATATTTTTATACAAGTAAACATTTTTATGATTTTGTTATGAAATTCTGTACTTATTATTAATGAGTTTTTAGCTGCGTCTTACAAATAAATAGAGAAATTGGCTTTTTTCTCCTGTTTTGTTTTCTTTTTAAATATGATTTCCATATTTTTATTCGGCAGAGTATACTGTATTTCAAACTAATGAGAGACCTTACAAACAGGAAAAGAAAGTTTGAATTTTATAGACGACCTCTATGAATCACAAGCCCAATGATTAGCTATGGGGGTTATGATTAGCTTTCATATTTACAGAAGGCACTGCTCTGTGAGAAGTGGTTGTAAGAGTCCCTGAACACAGGCAAACATGACTTTAGTCATTAAACTAAAGTTAAACAACAAACCAGGTACTATGACCATGGTACAGAAATAAACAAGAACAAAATGAGAAGCAATTTTTAAATGGCTACAGGTGAGTTAATTAGGCTTAAAAGACAAGTAAAGGAGGAGCAAGTAGTGGGCATGTCAGGAACAAGACTATTAAAGGGGGGGGGGGGATAAAAAAATAACTTTTGAGTAAGTTTATTGGATTAATGTTACATGTTAATTATAAAGAGGTCCTGACTTCTAATTAAAAGTGACACATTTAGGCAACTTTACTTTATATTAAATTGACATGGTGTAATGATAATGATAATTTTGTAAGCTTTAGAGAATTAGAATCACATTCTAGAATCTCTTAGATGTTTTGCTGAGCTGTTGGTAACCTTTCCAATTAGGTAAGTGTTTATGTGCTGGAGGTATTGCCAATTACCTCCGAGACAAAGCACAAACATTAGGCGGAGATCAACTGCAACCAAACAGGAGTGTCTAGAGCTGCAAGCCCAAATAAAAGCCCCTGTTGAAAGGATCATAAAGCAAAAAGGTAGGTTTAATTATGCTTTATTAATAAAAAAATAATAAAAGCGTAAACAAACCACTGAACAAGAATCATGACACATTTGTGATCTTAATGAATGTAACAGTAATTAACTTGTGATGTATCTTCTCAGATCACTTTTTAATTAAAAATAAAATTAAAGATGAACCGTCTATCAAATCAACTCTGTTCAATCAACTAAGGCCCAGGAGTCTGTGTTACTGAACGGAATGTGAGAGACCATGGTTTAACTGCAGTAATTAAGATATTATCTCGAAAGCACAACCCTAGGCTACATTTGCATGTTCTGATGGAATACGGTGCATAGTCCGTATGTGGGAGTACTTGTTAGCATATCATCTACAAGACGGGGCAAGTAGCTACTTAAGCCTTAAAGTTAAAACGCAAGGTGCTCTGATAAGCCAATGTTTTATAAAGCTTATAAAACATTACACAAATTATATTTTTAGAGAAGTTTAATCAAATGATTGTTGACTATATTCTTCTCATTCAAACATTCAATTAAATGCAGAACAATTTCATTGTAAATTGTGTGAAACACAAGCTTAAGTGTTTAAGTGAGCAGGGGCCTTCAAATCCTGTTTTGAATGTAAAATCCTCAGAAGTAAATGAAAAAAAATATATATATATATAATAAAAGTAAATATAGCATCTTAAATGCAACATTTCTGTTTTGTTTGAATACTAAACTTGCAGTTTAATAAACTGATTAAAATCTTTTATAAAACTAAAATCTTTAATGATAGTATTTTGTATTTGTAAATTACATTAAATGTTCTCTGAACTAATGAACTATTTTTTTCACTCAGGAAATGTAAAAAAAAAAAAAGAAAAGAAATGATTCAAGGCCTGTGTAACAGATAGAGAAAGAAACTCGCAGTGTCTCATTTTCTCCAGTCTTTGCATTTGAATGGATCTATGCGGGTCATTGGTCTTGTTTCCTCCTGGCTCGCCTGTCGAGTTAGATATATGTAAACTGGCCTCGCCTGCGGCAGCCTTTAAAGTATATCAGTTTGTTGGCGAGTGAGAGCAGGCTGGGTGCAAGCCCTACTGAGTGAGCAGTAGTGGATGGGGGGTGAGGGACATCGGGTTGGCGGGGTATTACATCCTGCAGATTGAGCACAGAGCCTGGGGTTCAAATCCCAGAGTCATGCTTGCCTTTTGACTCATGTGGACCTTTTCCAGTCACTGTTCCCTTGCAGAGGAGGGCATGTAGGTTTATATTTGTGTAGGCAAATTTCAAAGCTAAACTACAACAATTTTTGCCTTGGTAAATTGGTGAGTTCCTTCTCACTGCCAGCACAACTCATACGCATATTTAATGGATCTTTGAGCATGTTACCCAACATAACAGGTAAACAAAGCAGCTAATTACCAATGAGGTTGATGATAGTGATTTTCATTCTCTGACTTTGCTTTACCTTCCCGCCGCAGTTGATTGTGTAGTTGTAGGGCAAGAAATGGTGTAAGCAACATTATGATTTTGGTTAAACTTGTCAGGGTCATATTTTGATATTATTAAAAGCTGCAGCGGGGAGTTCTAGAAAACTGTGGACTTAGTTTGAACATTGGAACAAACAGTCCTCACAGGTCCCTCCCTCTTGCTCTCTGCTGCTGCCGTCAACTCGCAGGCTGGTGAGCAACTCAACTCAGGGAGGCAGATGGCGGCAGATAAACAGCAGTGGTACATTCAGAGCTCTAAGAAAATGTTGGTTTTCCCGCCACCAGCACAGCTGCAGCACACGGGCAGCCTTGAGCTTGAATGACGGCTAGCATTGTGCAAGGGGGAAGGGTCTGAGCAGCGCATACACACAAGTGATTGACACTGGTAAGAGAACTCCCCTGGCTCTCATTGGCTGTTTCTGACCGGGAGCAGTGTGTTTCTGTTTGGCTGTAGGACCACTGGGAGGAGCCAGATGAGTTTTTTTTTTCCTCTTTCCACAGATTATCTATTCTACTGCCAGGACACAAGCTTTGTTTCCATTGCAAATGTGTGCAAAACTTTGTCGATATTCTGTTAATGTAAAAAAAAAAACACAGTTTCGCAATTGCTGTGTTTCTATTAAGTAAGAAATGTTCACGCGTGAATACGCTTGTTCCTGCGATAAGTCATTTCAAACATGGTGGCAATAGATGTAAACAATCATGCATATTGCTCCCATGACAATAGCAATCAGAGGAAATGTTGATGATCACGTGACTCCAGTGATGCAAAAAAAAGTGTTTCCATTGCAGTTTTGCAAAATACACTAATTCTGATACCGCTGAAAAACCACCTCATCCTAGCGCAGAAACATTTTGGCGACATCTGAAGTTTTGTCAAAATTGACGTGTTTCCATTAAGCAATTTATTTTTGAAATTCTAATTTGCGCATTTTCATGGTCAATAGAAACGCAGCTACAGTGACAGTTTTAAATAAATAAATAAATAAATAAATAAATAAATAAATAAATAAATAAATAAATAAATAAAAGATTTTTATAAAAGTT
>JAUBOC010000138.1:6938323-6950689 GCA_032275365.1 Anablepsoides cearensis | reverse complement strand
TGCTGTTTTAGCAACATTTAATTTAAAAACTGGACTTTTGAGGTTAAACAAATGTTTATTATTAATTTCAATAAATTCAATAAAATGCAGTGGTTGCATCAGCAGAACCGTTGTCCATGGCAGTCATGCTGCCTTTACTTCCTCCCTCTCTCTCTCTCTCTCTCTCTCTCTCTCTCTCTCTCTCTCTCTCTCTCTCTGTTTTTTTGACAGGCAGGTGCATGTGTACACACAAACAGACACTGATGATGTGTTCCCTCACAAGCAAGTACTTCAGTAACTCAGTTGTAACAGCTGCTTTTGAACAACCTGTATAAACTCTCCTTTTTCCGCTTACAGTATCTGTTGAGGGAAAATTACTGTTATGTTAAGAGTTATGAGTAAAAGTGTCCAAAAGTTTACAATAAATTACCCATTGCTGTTTTTATAAAATCAATGTAGACCATATATCAGCCGTTTCACTTTCCTCCTCTCTCTCTCTGTTTTTCTTTGTGTAATGTTTGAAGAAGAAACGTGCCAATCTGACAAGGGACACTGACACTTTTCATCACCATTTTTTTCCTCTTTATTTAACAACAGCATTGTGGCCAGATGCCACGGGGAAGGTACTGTAAACACCACTGTTTTCCCTACCTTCCTCCAGCGCTGTAACGTCCAACAAAATTGAGGCACGCAAGTTTGCGGCTGCCATATGCTAAACATGGGCTGAATAAATTGCAGGAGAGGGAGAAGTGAGTAAAATAGAACATTGTTGCTCTTTGTTTAAATCACTCATGAATGATTTTTCTCAAATTTTTGTTAAACAAACTTAGCAGGTCTCTTATTTATTTTGTAACATTGGTAAATATTAAAGGGATGAGAAACTATTAATCATACAGTAAGTGTAGATGTTACGCTGTCTCTGAGCACATCTCCTTCTTCTACCCTGTGCTGCACACTGCAAACAAGTCTGGACAGCTTTGTATCTCATCCCTCTTTGGATAAACACTGGCAGGAAATGAATGTGGTTTTACAATGATTCACTCCATACTGGAAGCATTTGTTGTCAAAGAAATCCATTCAAAGCAGCTTGGCTTCACATGTTTACTATTTTCTCCTGCTTTGGTAGATATGTATCTTTTCATTTGGCTGTGTCTTATTTCTACAACTCACCTTAATAAGGACATTTTGATTTTGTTTTGTTTTTTAACCAAGGTCGTTGAGTTTGTTTTTTAAATTTATTCTTTTAAGAAGTGCTTTTTTTCTGTGAAATTTATACAATTCTGTTTTCATCCTCTCAATTTTTCTGCCCCTTTTTAATATTTGTTCATTTATTTATTATTTGTCCCCCCTTTTTTTAATTTATTACATTTCAGTGTCTCTTTTTTGCTCTTTATTAGTAGAAAGTCAAAACGCCTAAGGCTAAAGCTAAAACCATGAAGTGCAGCTGGTTAGTGACTGTCGACCAGAGTAATGAGTTTTACCTTTAGCTGAACCTTAAAGGCTGGTTCTTGCCCATGGGCATTCCTGCTCTGTCTGAAGTGAGGACAACGCACTCGCGCATGTATACCATGAGCATCATCCCCCTGGTTTAAACAACTACAAGTATTTCATACATGTTTTCTCACATCATGTGCAGTTTAAGATGACTGGTTGTTTTTGTTCTGACCTGGGTTACAGTAGATGTTAAAGAATCACAAGTTAACAGGTTTTGAAACTTCATGTGTGGACTCCACACAGAGGTTTTGTCTGTTTGAGACAATCGCTCGTGGAAATTTGGTCGCCTGTAAACGATGAGCTCGAATTGATTTCAAGGTTTTCAAGTAAGAGTATGAATATTAGTTTCAGCAACAAACAATAACATGTATTTCATGCTTTTAACAAATCAAAATAGGCAAATGACCCTCGAGTTTAAAATATAGAACATTACATTTTGACTAACTCAAACACAAAATAGTGTCCTTATTGGCTGTAGTCCCAGAGTTTCTATAGGATAACAGGATTAAGTGTTTCCTACTTGTTTTGTTTTTCTTGTCAGTTATGTTAAAATCAAATCATTGACAGTTTCTATTTTAATTTTTTGTATCTATATTCCAGAAATAAAAGTACATTTTTTATAATTTTGTATAGATTTTTTTTTTTATATTATTATTTGAGCTGCCCAAAATGTTAACACATGAAACAATGAAACAATCTTTGTAAAGTATTTTTAAACCGTAAAGATTTAGCATTTCCTTTTTTGTGTGTGCCTAATTTTGCAGAATGTTAGAATTGTTTTCAATGCAATTCTACATTTTTCAGTTTCCCACATTACATTCTTATTGTGAGTACAATGTATACAACATGTTAGATTAATAATCAATGAAAGCAGAATTAAATGTTTGAAATGGTTGCACTTTTTTCTGGTCAAATTCAGCTCATCCCATCGCTTGAATCTAACTGTTAGCTAGCATCTTAGCTTGGGAGGAGTGATAAA
The DNA here is from genome assembly GCA_032275365.1 of Anablepsoides cearensis. Classification (NCBI taxonomy): domain Eukaryota; kingdom Metazoa; phylum Chordata; class Actinopteri; order Cyprinodontiformes; family Rivulidae; genus Anablepsoides; species Anablepsoides cearensis. The sequence goes on along the minus strand of JAUBOC010000138.1, from coordinate 6,948,237 downwards.
AAATACTCCTTCAATGTGGGGACGATGACTGTTACGACTGCTGTTGCACAATGTTTTGTGGACTTCCCAGTGAAGGTTGATGATGTTTTCACGAATTTATTTAAGTTTAAACACAGATAAACTGTCTCTCTGTGATTAAAATCAGTGGAGCTCTGTACCTGCACCAGAGTCAAGTGGACATAGTCACATGTTCTAGTGGAGGTCGCCATTGAGATAAACTGTAATTTGCTTTAAGTCGAAGTGTACTTTTTAGACTAAAACAAAATTTTTAGCAAGTGTTACCCAAAAAACAAGATAATTATTTTTATTAAAACATACATTACAGGATAATGAGTACAATAAATAGATTTAGTCTTCATTGTTTGTGGGACTTCTTTTTTAATTGCCAGTGGGGTTAACTTATTCTTGTTTTAGCTGTGCATGCTCAAACTCAATTCTCTGGCCTCACAGTGAGTCATGCACACATAGGTCAAAGTTGGTTAAAAGCTTTACAGATTGATCTGTAATCCTGTTAATCCGTGTTCCCTTTAATGACAATGATGAGCAGCAAATGTTTCTCTTTGAGTTGTTTGTTTTTCTTTTGATCATCAGAAACGTCTTGAGAGGAAACTTCAGAGTGACCAGCATGGCCACATACTGTATGTGATCTCTTTTTATCCTACCCCTATATGTTCATGATTTTGTCTATAGTAAACCAGTAAACAGCACTGTGAGTAAAGTACAATATATTTTGTGTTTACAGGCCTGTTTGTTGCCCAAACAGCTTGTTCCAATTACCGCTCGCTCTCTAACCAAGGTGAACAAGATTCTCTTGCACATTGGTTCGGAGGGGGTGCCATATGTTTTTCATTAGATAAGATGAGCAGCAGCAACCATCCTGTGTAATTTCTCTGCTTTTTTTTGTGTCACGGTAAAAAGATAAGACTGCAGTTTTTTTTGATATTGCTTAACTTTATTTGTGTCTAAGTGAGCGTCATCGTCAACTTCTTTGATCAGCTTAGAGTTCCTACAAATCTGGAGAAAATGCAAAGTCTTTATTTTGAGTCTTCAGTTTGTGAAGCTGCAAGAGGCCTGCAGAGAGGGACGTGTTCCCTGAGAAACCAAGACATCTGTTGTCTGTGAGAAGAGAGCACCAGGAGGAGAGCAGGGATTGAGGCGACTGTCCATACCGGCAGCGGATACAATGCTAAGTAATTGGGAAGAGGCCTGTGCGTGAGCAAGTTAAGGAGCTGTGTCTGGGTGGCAAGCCATAAAGGAAGGAAGACAGGCCACTTCATTCCCACAGGATAAGGGAGAAAAAGAAAAAAGAAGACAAAAACAAGAAAACCAGCATAGAGAAGAACAGGAGTAAAGATTACCCACCCCCCTGCCCACACTGCTGTCCTTTTCTCTGTAGCCTTTCCAGACCCAGACTCCAGACTAGCTTCATCCTTGTAATTTAGATTAATTTCTTCCACATTTTCCTCAAGAATTAGGCTGTGACTCCCACCCCCACCCTCCTCCCCTCCCACCCTAAACACACGCATGCAAACATACACACACACACACAGCTCACCCCTCCCCCTCCCTTCAGCTTTTTTAAAACTCTCATTACTGAAGTACAATCCCATCCCAACCCTCCACCTTTTCAACACTACAACCCAGAAACGTGAACAACAACAGTTTTGATGGCTTAATGTTAATAAATGCTTCCAATGATTATGTGACTAAAGCCGTTCTGTCAGTTTTAGTTTCACTGAAGCTCAGTTGTTGACATTAGAGTTAGCTCAGCAGTTGTAACTGTTTTTGAAGCAATGCCTCCAGATGTATTTTCAAGCAATGTGCTTAGCTTTTCTTGGACAGGGAGCTTCATTGGCAAAAAAAAATTATTTTTTTTTTTGGAACAAGGAGGAGGAGTTTTTTTTAACTGAGTTACATTTCCCTAAAAAGATCATGTTTATCAATTATAATCGAAACAAAAATCATTGATTTGGACATAGGAAATAAAAATGTCCATACCGCCTACAGCTGTATTTGAACAGCCATTTATCACAAGTTATGAATTTAAACTTTTTTTTTTTTTTTTAATCTTGAAGATGATCTAAGACTTTTCAACTTTTGGTCACAAAATGCAGTAATTCTCAGATGATGAAGAATTTGACTAATTCAATTTTATAAACAAAGGAATAAATAGATTGTTTTATAGATTACTGGAATACAAAAATTAAGAGCCAATATTAGGACTTCTGCTTAAGTGTGTTAAGTTTTACTTTAACCTACATTAAAACAAATCATTCTTTAGTTTCCTCTAGATTCTTAAAGAAATATGTTTTCCCCACACAAACTAATAATTAAAGACTATTTCTAAAGGAAACAATAAGTATTACTGGATTTTTGAGTTTCACTTTGATAAAATTAAATAATGCACCCTATATGATGTTAACTAGTTTTGCATTGTTTTAAACAAAAAAAAAATATTTCACATCACTTACCAAAATGCTGTAAATTTTAAAATTTCTAATGGCTTGCCTTTATAAAAATGCACATATTTTTTGTTTTATTGTTCAAAAATCACTTCATCAGTTTATGTTTAAACGATGCAAACATCCCTGACTTAATCAAATAAAAATCCATTTTGCAGACTTTCAGACTTTCAAATTCTCATCACCTTCTCATCGCCTGAACTTGTGATTTACACATGAGAATTTATCACCATCGTCTCACTGACTTGTCGTTTGTGGCGTTGGATGTTGGGACTACGGTTTAACTCATAAAGTGGTTTTGGTGGTCGGGAACTACAAGCAAGAGATTAGTCGAACTGCAAATGAGCCTTAATGTACAACAGATTTTAAAGACGTTTGTTGAAGGGAAGTGGTTAACTGGATGGAAAAGGGTGAACATTAAGTGCCTGTGAACATTTTTGGCTAAATTATAATGTTATAATTATTTTACAAAAAGTGAACAAGAGAAAAAGTCATATATTTACACATTTCCTTTAGTTAACATGGGAGCTTAGCTTATTAAAACTACAAATCATTATAAAAAATAATAAAAACAAAAATGATTATCATATGAGATTAAAAAATGACATAAAATATTATTTATTTTGTCATATTCCTCTCTCTTATTTTTAGCTGTGTCATGTGACTTACAGAGACCTACATAAAAAGGTCATGTAGTCAGAACTAGCTCGAATTACAACTACAGTTCAGGGAATCTAAAGTTGACAAGTAGCCTTAGGCATCCTAATGAGATGTAAAGATTACATTAGCATGTCAAATATAATCTCTAATCTCTGATTAAAGAGGTTTCTGATATCCTCTCTTTTCATACAAGAAGAGGATGTGTGAGGTACAGAAGGGGAACAACAAGCCTACGCTTGCCTCCTTTTCACGGCTACAATAAGGTGTGTCATAGGTGAATTACTCCTTCTCTTACACAAGTCTGAGAGGCGCTTTTGACCAGTTACCATGTTGCAAAAGTTTTGTAAAACACATGAGAGTGAGTGACATACAGTAAGTAGTTGTTATATGGTTTGATGGATTTTTTGATTGAAGGGGGTTAAGTGATGGAGTCTTAAATTGTTTACATCGGCTGTTCTTTTGATCTGTTCCATCCAGTTTTAACTCCACAAATGTCCTCCAAAAAAGGTCAGCTCTGCTTAAAAGCTTTTTTTTTTCTTTTTAAATGCATGCACGCGTGCGTGTACGTGTCGGCCAAATCAAAAGCTCTGTGACGTGACTGAGTGACAACATTCATAAAGCAAGAAGAAGGAAAAGGATGAAGACGCTTCAATCAAATTCTCTGTCACAGGGAAGTGCTGCTTCAAACGTGTTGCGCTGATCATCAAAGGCACTCAAACAATCCTCCCGTTTCTCTCTCCAACAACCTTCACTTGTGCCTACTCTGCTCTCCCACCATCACCTACACCCCCACTCCAATTATCGGCTCTTTCAGGCCCATGCATACAACATAACACAAATAACTGAAGGCAGTTAAAGTCAACCGCTCTCAGAGCTGAGAGCAACTGGGTTCAGGTTGACAGTTCTGGTTAGACAGGTTCTGAGGGGAGAGGCTGATACTTGTTTTACTGCAAGGTATCTACTGCAACCGCTGCCGCTGCCTCTCTAACCCTGTAGCGAGGTTTTAGGGAAACGCTGCTTTCTTCTTCAGGCCTCTGAATCAGTCGCCTCCTCATATCTAATGTAGATTTAAAAAAGGAATGATATGAATAGCTGGATTAACACTATGCATGGTTCTGTCACTTTTCGTTATATTAATCATCTTTGGTTTTAATTCAGAAACGTGTTTCTGTCAGTGCTAGTTTGGTGTCACTGTGCTTAAAAATAAGCTTCTGAAACACAAACAGGCCGCATGAATCAACAAGGACTGGCTGGGCGAGTGATGATTAAGCAACCTTGCGCCACATCCAAACTCCATGTAGTTTTTCCTTCATCGTTATCCCACGGAGATTGAGAAACATTGCGCTGAAACCACATCAGTGATAGGGAAAAAAAAAAAAGGAAAGCGCATTTGCTGCATTATGAATTTCACGAGGCACATCTGTATGTATGTAAACATTAAGAGAATACTTGCTTGTTTACTGTATTAAAAAATTCAACTTTGGCAACTTTTTGTTTTTGGTGAACCTGTCACATCTGGCTATAATGTCATCAGAGACCTATGAGCTGCTTCAATATTATGCCAAATTAAAAAAAAAATCATAGTAAAATTCACAAGCTAACTTCTTGACACAAACATTTTACATGCTATGGCTTTCAGTCGCAATTTATGCAAAACCATCATCATTATTATGACTTTTGTCTTATTATCAGGGGGCATCTGTTTGCAATACTGCCTTGGAACTTTGATTTAGCGGATGTAAAGGACAATCTTATTGTTGTCTTTAAATATCTCAGTACCCAACCCACTCCAGGTTGTTGAGGAAGCACTCCTGCCCCGGAACAAGGAAGTAAAGACAAAGAAAACATTAAAAAAATAATGCAGCGCATGCTACTCAGCAACTGTTTTATAAGTTCAAACATAAACAAGCATTTGCTTGCTTCTTTGCAACACATCACTGTTCATCACATGATGTACTTTTGAGGGCTGCGCCTTCGCTGAGCAACACAGCCTATTTGTGAAGCTAAGTGAGAGCAAATAAGGATGACTACTGTTCCCATTAGGTTAGTATGGGGAATTTCCTTTGCTGTTTTTAATATTAGAAACAATCTCCCAACACATGACCGTTTTCTGAGAAAAACTGGCCCAAAAAAGGGCTACAGGGGTAGAAAAGGGGTGTTTTTGTGGCCAACATCATCACACACTAGATCAGCCTTGAGGCCCTCGTTTTTATTTGTATTTTTTCCTGGGATTTTAAAACATGGTTTAACATAGTCTCAAAAAAAAAAAAAACAAGCAAAATCATGCCCACTTCCTAACTTCTACTTGATGAAAAAACTAACCTTTCCTTTTTATATATATATAAAAGTTTTAACACACATCCTCAAAAGAAGTTAAACCTCACACCAGAAACACCAAAATGATACTATTATTTACACAAGTCAATTAAATTACAACATAAATAAAAAAGAATAAAATATTTACATTCCAGGACAACACACTGGATAAAAATTCTAGGTTTGGAAATTTTGAATTTAAGACATTTTCAGAGAACTCAATATGTACAATTAAACACACATTCTCACAACACACATACACTTTATCAGGATTCAGCATGTGGACAGGTCAATGTTAACTTTGATTTTTTTTAAATACTACGAATGGCAAATACCTTGATTGTAAAAATGTGGTATTCTCGCTGCCATGTTTATGAGATGAGTGACAAAAACAAAAAAAAAATCATAGCAATGCCTGTAATCCACACAAACACTGAAGAGGCTTCTATTGCAGCAACTTTTAAAATCTCTGGTGAGTACTGAGTGAATCGTCCAACATAAATCTTAAATCATCTCCTATAAACAAAGCACAATAACACTGGAGTCATTCAGGAGTGGTTGTACAAAAGCACAAAAAAAAAGAAGGAAAACAAAGCGGATTTTCTTCTTTTACACACGTATAAAAAATTTTTTTTCCTTTGCAGGTCCATTGAGACACAGGAAATCAGTGGATTTTGCATCCAGACAGAGAAGAGGGAATGCTGAGAGGAATTCACAGCCATAGCAAGTCATCTTGAATTGATGTCCTCTTAAAAAAAAAAAAAAAACTGAGAATGCACTTTGTTTTGTTTCCTCTTCTTTTCCACAAAGCACAAGTTTTATGGTCTAAGGTTGTAGCGTCAGGCTCACAGGCAACTTTAAAAAACTGCATAGAATGATACGGTGAGTTAAAGTTTCACACAGCCGTCTCCTGTTAAGACCAGTCCACAGTATTTACCATCGAGTGCCAAAACTTAATGATTTGCAGCCACCTCAGGCAAGTCCACAACTTCTTAGAAAAATATACAGTGCGAGCACGCATACATACCCACAAACAAAGTAATCTCTCAAAATGACAATACTAAATATCAGTTTTAAAGTTCAAAAAGGGGCAGGGAGGGCAACGGGATTTAGGGGATTCTGGGGATTCTAAAATTCATAAGGTTTCTCCCTCTGAGCTCTCATTTCCTGTGCTTCTCCATTTTGTCGGCCTTGCTCCCGCTCTCCGAGGATCCCTGGGTGTCACTGCCAGAGCTCAGGTACATCTTGTCCACTTGTTTGAGCGCCTCGTTCAAGTAGTTCTGGAGCGAGGTCATTGCTGCGCAGATGGCGGGCGAGCCAAAACCGTGCGTGATGAGGCTGAAGTGAGTCAGGCATCCCTGGATTCCAGGCTCCAAAATGGGTGCAGGCCTCGCGTTTCCCAACGGCGACCGGTCCTGAGTGAGCAGATCTGTGAACTCCTTGCAGATTTGCCTGAAGGTAAAAAAATCAGAATGAGTAAAGAGGCACTTTCAACAATGAGTGTAAAATCTGTAGGCAGTACTGTAGGTAACTAAAAAAGATAGAAGCTGTAATGAAGAAACAATGTATTAAAAAAGGATTAAAACTAAAAATGGTAATTTGCTACACTATGTGGTAAAAGTTTATAAATACATTTAATCACTTACTTTGCAGCGAGGAGCATGTTCTTGCGAGAGTTAACCTCGTTGCGCTCAACATGTGGCCTGCCCAAGTATTCAGCTATTGCCTTCGCAGGGAACTCCGTCTCGCAAACATAACCAAAGTCTCTTGCTAAATGAACAGCTTCACCTGGGAGAACGAAAATAAAGTAAGTAAGTAAAACTATAGAATCCATAAAAACACTTTCAAAAAGTGCATCATTTGAAAATGCTCATTTTAAGCACAATCCTTTAACTCCGCTTTTACGCGTGGGAACTTCAAACTGTATTACACACGTGTGTCAAAAAGACAGCAGTTTTTTTTCTCAGCTATCTTAAACTTAAAGGTGTTGACTTCCAGCAGAAATGATGACATCAACTGTTCTTCTTTGATTCGAGAACTAACATGCAGCTCAGTTACCTGACTACAACATAAGTCATGTTTTCCTTCACATATCCAAGCTGCATGACCAGACAATGACTAAAAAACAAAAACGACATTCTTAATAATATTACTTTTGACTCTCCCTCCTTCCAAATGAGGACTTTTGATGATCATTATAGGACTTAATTAGTGCTTTGTCTTTGCTGGCACACAATTCTAATTTGACAGAATATGAAAATATTGAATATTCTCCCATCAATTTCAACAATTTAGCAGAATTTGTGACATAATTCTCAAATGTTTCCAATTTAACCTTGTTGACATAAATAGCAAGCCACATAAACTAAAGCTGTCAAGAATAATCAGCAATATCAAGTCTTCTAGCCAGGGGGCAGTTTTCAATGAGATGAATTTATTTCCAGTAAGAAGTTAGTTTGAATTGCACGGTCATTTTGGGCTTATGTGGATAAATGCTAACACGGAGTGCCCCGAGGCACCTCCAGCTCCATTTATTGATAGACATGCTCATCACAACAGGATGCAGACGACTATTCAGAAGCAGAAGCTTTAAGGTCAGCTGGTGCTCCTGGCAAACTGAACACAACGAGGCTTAATTCAGCTTTGAAGATCTCTAAGTAAAACAGGCCTCCAGTTATTCTCTGACACAGAATCATTAGCCCATTTGTTAAAAAGTAAAAGGGGGAAAGGGGAAGAAACGTTCAGAGGGAAGGTGGCATAAAGAAGATACTGTAATCACGATGAAACATTCATGTCAGCAAAAGGTAATATTAGTTCAGTAAGAAGTTAAGAATATCACATTTTCCTTTAGATTACAGCTCATTACCTAACTTCAGCTCTGTGAGGATTTTTTGCAAATTTACAAAACACACAAACAATGTTCAGCTAAAACTCAACATTGCATTTCTTGTGCTTATTAAACAGAAAAATAAAATGCTAACTGTAAAGTGCAAGAAAAACAAAACTTTAAATGTTTGCTTATAGGTGCAAATTAAGGTAATTTAATTTTGATTTTTTTTCTAATGCAGAGACATCTTTTTTAGTGATTTGTTTAGTTTTGGTTTCATTAGAAGCAAATACAATTTGTAGTTTTAAAATGTGATATACAATTTTAAGACTTAATGCTTGGGGGCTTATATAAATACAAATATTCAGATTTTGTCATGCTGATGTTTGATGCTCCAAATTTGACCAAATGTCCAAAGTAAGCAAAGAACAACAACAGAATATACAATGATTTGTCGGCCAGATAATAATAAAATAATTTAAAAATAAAAACTAATAAATGACTGAATTTGGAGACTGCTTTGAGACTGTACTGTAGTTGAGACACTGTGCTGATGGGAGTGATGTATTGGCATTCTCAAACTTTATGAGCTGCATTCCAGTCGGTTCAAACAGCAGTTAGACTTGAGAAAGTCCTGAGTGCTACTAAGTGACATATCATACCTTCTACTAATGAGGTAAGTAGAGTGACATTGGCTGCCTTTCTTCTTCCTGCAGGCAGGTTAAGACCAATTTTATCCAGCTTTTCTCTTAAAGAACGACCTCCATTTTTTGATTTTGCCCTGTAGAGTTACAAAAAAAAGGATAAAAGACTGAGTTAACCAACATGAAAGCAACCACAAAATTACACAAACAGCAACTTGCGTTGAAATATCCAGAAAATTGTAACTAGAAAATTAGTACATTTAAAAATAAAGTTCCTTTTTTTATTACTATTTGCCCAAGGATGTCAAACACATGCATTGAATGAAATCAGCCAAATAGCCATGTGGAAAACTGAATAAACAGAATAAATAGCATGTCAGATTAGGCCTCGTTTACTTCTGAAAAAATATTTGATAACAAATTATGATGACAATCTAATCTGGAGCTCAATATCATTAAATCGAATGGGGTAATCCAAATCTAAACACAGCTGGGATATCACGCATTTACAGAAGCCTTTAAACCCCTCAGTTGACATGGCCGACTCAGTTTTCTGCATGACTGGACAGCCAGCTCCCCCTCCCCTTTTTGTTGCGGGTGAGAGACGGACCATCTTTAGGGAAGCATGTGTGTCTGATGCCTTCAACCCCGTCATCCTGACCCCCCCCTTGTCTTTCTGCTAACGAACCCACTCCCATTGCTATATGACCTACTTAAACCTGACTGTGTTTGTGTATGTGAGTGCACATGTGCATGTCAGCATTAACAAAGACACATGGGAAGTGGCAATCATGTACTCCAGCTAAAAACAAAACAAACACTGTGATCAGGAGTGTTAAGCACAAACGGTAACCTCTCAGTCCCTCAACACGCTAACACAAGTGCCATAAGGTCAACTGCTCTGGATAAAACTACACGTCAAACAATTTCACGAACACACACACACACACACACACACACACACACACACACACACACACACACACACACACACACACACACACA
>JAUBOC010000138.1:6882611-6898835 GCA_032275365.1 Anablepsoides cearensis | reverse complement strand
AATGATGCCTAGTATGTTTTATGTGTGTGGTTTACTAAATGACACTCATGTTATATCAATTTTTGGAGATTTGATTTTCTTTCTCCTTTAAACAAACCTCCACCTGAATAAATGTTTGAACAGTAGCAGTCACTTAGTATTATGTAAAACAATAAATGAATACATTTCATTTACTAACAGCTGCTTATGGCAGCAGTAAGGATACAAGTTTTTTCCTAATTCTGAATTTTGTCTTGGATTTTTTAGAAAAAAATATTGACATAGTCAGATATATATGGTATACATCAGGTTGTATTTCCTTCATTTTAATTGAAGACACAATTAAAAACTTTTTTTAACAGTACAATGATAAGTGCAGCTTGTTTTTCTCCATAACTGAATTGTGTGTTTCTCACGCTGATCTGTCCTGGGTCTATATGATCAAACCGCCATTTATGTAACTGTCTCTGAAAATCCCCTAACTGACTCTAGGCTCAAATTTTATTGTGTGTCTGCATAGGTATGAGACTGTTTTGGTTTGTGTATTTAACATTTAACATTCACTCAAGTTTCAATAAAAATAAATATATTAATTAAAAAAAGAATTAAAAAATAATTTAAACCAATATTTTTTTTATTATTTAAATTTTTATTGTTTCATTCCTTAATTTATTTTTTTTGATTGAAACTACTTTTTTGTTTGATTGAATAAAAACCAGCTGTCTTGAATAGTTTTCGCTTGTGCATATTTTTTAGGCAGATAAATAGTTTAGAAGTTGTCTTAAAAATTCTTCTTTCATAGTTTTTACAAGATTAATGTACACACATTTCCTTTCAAAGTTTTAGGTGATACGAAATAGTTAAACAAACCTCCACCTGAATAAATGTTTGAAAGGTAGCAGTCCCTTAGTATTATGTAAAAAAATAAATGAATACATTAAATTTACTAACAGCTGGTTATGGCAGCAGTAAGGATACAAGTCTTTTCCTAATTCTGAATTTTGTGTTGGAATTTTTTAGAAAAAAATATTGACATAGTCAGATATATATGGTATACATCAGGTTGTATTTCCTTCATTTTAATTGAAGACACAATTAAAAACTTGTTTTAACAGTACAATGATAAGTGCAGCTTGTTTTTCTCCATAACTGACTCTAGTCTCGAATTTTATTGTGTGTCTGCATAGGTATGAGACGGTTTTGGTTTGTGTATATAACATTCACTCAACACATGCAAACATATATACTGTATGCAAACAAAAATGCATACACAAACACACACTGGTGAATACATGACTTCCTCTGACTTCCCCTTTTGAGGTGCGTTTGATTGACAGTGCCTGCCCCAACTCGGGATTATCATGGAAAAAGGTGGTGGGGGGGGGGGGGGAGTGGGTTTGGGTCCAGGGGAGGGGTGACGAGGTTTAAGGCCGGAGTGAGGGAGAGTAAGAAAAGGGGCTGGGGATTAGACCCACTGAGCTTCATTAACCCGAATGTTTACACAAGCTGATCTCTTGCAATGAGACCCGTTTTCTTCCCACAAGTGTCTGCTTCAAGTATACGCTGCACCGCTTCTCCATCACCTCAACCCAACTCAACCAGCAACTTGTAGTCAGCAAGTCAAGACAAGCCATACTTACTGATTAGAGTCAAAACTGGTGATACTTTTTTTTTTACATACCCAACTAACTTACACTAGTATTTACAACAAAAACTTGCCAACACTGATATTCTGAGTAACACTGTGTTGTTTTAAGAAAAGAAGAGCCGTTGTGCTTTATTCCTGTTAGTGATCAGTTCAAAAACAAAACTCATCTCGATGAAAAATGCAAATGAGTACAAAGAGAGTAATCCTTGTTATGGTTTTCCTGGTGAGGTTGTGTACAGGTCATGCGGGGTAATTTTTGAAAGAACATAGATGGCATGACTAATCAGAGTGGTATAGTCTTACTGGTCATATTTTGTCTCTACTTTTTCTCACAGTTCTCATTTTTCTAACCTTTTTTTGTGGATTTCCCTTTTTGCCTCCACCAAAGATTTGGCTGCCGGTTAAATGATATCAGAGTTACTTGTGATGATGATGATTTATGCTCTCATTTGCCTGACTCTCATTTATTCTGACTCCCTGGGTTCCCATAAATCAGAAAATGTGAAGCAAAGCTTGGCAGCGCATGGGACAGACACAGCCTAAAAAGCACACAGGAATGTGAGATAAATGAGAAAAATGCCTGCTGTGATCTGATCATTGTCTTTAAAGTTTAATGATTGTTGATAATGAAGGTATATGTTTTTTTTGTCCAATTCATACAAACCTTTAGGCTATTCAAACCCTAACATAAAACTTTAATGAGTGTTATTTCAATCTGGCACCTCCTACCATCAAGCAGGATATATTGCATGTTTCCAAATTGTTTACAGCTCGCACAATTTCCGGTTAGCTTCTTAGTTTAGCGTCTTTCACGGTTGAGCCGGTGCACTACATACATCATGGCCAAACATTAACGATTGGACAAAACTGTTAATTTAAACTTCCACAGCGTTTCTCAACCCCTCCTTTAGCTACAGATGCAGTCACACATAAGATTTCTTGAAGCTACATAATCTTCAAATTGAATATTTTGTGTTTTTTTCTTGCATGAAATAACAGCTCACAGTTTTATTTCTGGGAATGAAACAACTTCTTTTTTTTTTAATTGCCTCCATCTGATTCTTTATTGTTGAAGTTGTCGGTGAGCGTTTTTGGAGTAAGATTTGGTGGAATAAAATGAGCCCCGTTAACAACGCGTGCCAGACCATTAAGGCTGAGCTGTCTGAGCGCTTCTGTCAGAGATCTGTTCACCGAGGCCAGATGGCAGAAAGAGCGAAAGGGGAGAAAGAGACAGATGACAGGAAAGGCAAAAATGAGTGAGGCATGGGACAAGATGACAAACTGGGTGGTTTGGGGTTTCCCTGACATTCTGTTTTAAGCTCAGAACACAAACCACACACGTACCCATACAGTACATGCTCACAAAATTAGCCCCGCTCATAAATACCAAAGTTTTAGTCCAGAATCAGTCCAACTGCTGGCGCTCCTACTACAACAACATGATAAAGTTGATACTTGTATGGTTCTATGGAGTAAGACAGCCTTGCTCTGCCAGATTCTGTCCTCTGTGGTAGAACTGGTGTTTGCAGCCTCTAAAAAGTGCCGGCAGCTTCTACTGTCTCTGCCAAACCTGACCCCCTTTTCTTCTTTTGGGGTGGATGTGTTGTTAAGGCACGCAGCCTGGAATACAGTCAAATGAGGGGCCCTCACTTGACTGTATATTCTCATCAGAAACCTTTTATTCATAACTCAGCAGGCTTATTATTTTATTATTAACTGCCTGTGTTTTTATCCTGAGGATGCCAGGCTTTGGTGCACACAGCTGTTTCTCCTCAGCTGCCCTGTTTTTTTAGATTAAGAGGTGTTTTTGCAAAATGGTGTTCAGTTTTTTTTTTTTTTTTTTTATTGTTCAGCATTCTCCTGCTCTATACCGATCTTTTCACCTGTCTAATATCCCCCTTTTTCCTGCTGTTTCTTAGCCAGGATTAAGCCAAATTGAACAGCCATGCTTTCTGGAGTGACAGGCTAGTAAAATTATGTTGAGTACGGCAAGCCAAATAATCATTAAATATAAAATAATGAACCCAACTTAGCCTGTTTTTTCTCAAGCAATCCACATCGGATTGTCTGAACATTCAAACAGAAAGAAACTGTCTTTCCAGACAGTTTCAGGTTCAAGTCAAATTTGTAATTATCTATGATTAAACACAAATTCACCTCAGAAAGCTAATTAAACAAGTTCTTGGTAAGAAAGTCTGAAATTCAAACACTTGATCTGAGTCTACATGATGAAATTCTACTGGGAAGATTTATGTGGTACAGTTTCATCGATCATTCATCACACCCCCACTCCTTCTAGGACAGGGTCATAAAGTAAATATGGAGACATCAAGCTGCTAGCTAACAACCTGGAAGTCTGATCAATAGCACATCTCATGTTTCCTTGCTCTATCGCAGAGAGAAAGTGAAGCAGCAGCTGTTTAGAGCTTCACTCTTGATATGAAGTGTAAAGCTCAGCACTGAGATGGATTTCTCCATGAGGCTGAACATATGGACAATTTGTTAGTCAAAAGATGACAGTTTGGCTCAATAAACAACAATTTGAGGGGGGGGGGGGGGGCTATCTTGGAAAAGAGATACTCCGGACATTTTCACCCCGAAAGTTTGGGTAGTCATGACACAACAAACAACTGAGAGCAAACAATTACGAAGTTTCACAATAAATGTTTCAAGATGATTAGTTTTATGTTGTCTTTCCTCAGCCTTTACTGTCCTCCACATAATATAAAATACCAGCTGCAACAAATCCTATCCGATAAACTTCAAATATTATGGAAATAAAAGTAAAGATTCACAGTTCTCTTTGAAAGCATTTGAATACAATAAAAACAGACCACCTGAGTCATTTCCCACAAATTTCCCCCCATGAAACAGTGTGCAAGAGCTCAGAAGCCAAGAGAAATAATTCACACATTGAGACATGCATAATCCCCTGCAGCCATCAGTTTTTTACAAACCCCAGAAGTCCTCTTATCGCAACCCTCCAGCCTGAAACAAGCACATATTCCCAACGTTTTGTCAGCAAGCCCAGCAAGTCAGGTTTATTATCAACCTTTCCTCTGTGCTTGGATTTCTCTCTAAACTGTTAAGACTTGTTCACATTTCCGTAATTTCTCCACCGTTCTTGTCTGTAAGAGATGTATTTGTTTACTGCTACCAGCTCTACTTTACTGCTTGAAAACATGATTATTCTTATTGAGGTGAACTAGAACATTAAAAACGTCTAGTTTGATCAAATCCATAGCTTCAAAAAGCACATTGTTAAACCACAGGCCTATTTTTATTTGCTACATCATTATGAAGCCTGTTTTTTTCCTTTTTATAGTCTATGGTTAACCTTTGTGACAAGCGTATCTTCTCCATCAGCACATATTGATGGTAAGCTTAGACTTGATGAAACCAGTGAAGGGGGATGGTCAGAATGGATGCTTTAAAAAAAATCAACATCAATCACTTGTGCTCTCAGGACAGCTGGCTAACCTCACACCCAGGAGATTCATCAATAAGATGATTATCATAACAGAAAGACCAGTGGCTTTTAACAGCCTTGTTACTTAAAAGATAATTAAACTGACCAATACTAAATCAGTTACAGATCTAACATCTGAATTATTAATAAGCTATTGGAATCTTGGGGGGGGAGGCCCCAAGGATCATAGGAACTTTGTGCACTCGGTATGCACTATGAATATGACTTCATAAATGAATACATTTTCTTTTTAATCTATCTTTCCAAAATGCTAAATCTATTTGAATTCCTCATGTTGCCAGTCGTTCATCGACCGCAGCACCACGAAGCAAAGTGCAGCAGCCATAAAAGTAAACGCTCATCTGATTTTGATTGCATGAATGTTCCCTCAGTTGTACGCAGAGTTATTAAAACCAAGCCTTGTGTCCTTCAGCTTGAGTAATAACAGGGTAATGCAGTAAGTCAAACAATCTTGTTCTAATTATGGGTGGTTGTATGTGGTTTTCCAGTGCCTGTCGACTGCTCACAGACATGACCATAAACACATCAACCTCACTGCTTCGTGGAAACACCGAGCAAGGAACATGGAGCAATCCAATAAAAAGTTTTTATCTGTTTTGTCTTGTAAAAGGAGGAAATCTAGCAAACACAAAGTAATGTGGATGTAAAAAAAGAAGGGGAAAGTTAGATAGAAGACGACAAGAAGACGTCAGCAACTGTTCTGTTTGGACATGGTTGTCAATTAATCCTTCACATTTCATATATCTGCATCTTGTCTATTAAAAAAAACAGTTACTTTTATGAAACTCAACCTCAGCTATGGTCACCCCCCAGTTTTCTTGCAAAACTTGTGGTATCTCCCCGACACATGTGGTTTCGGCTTTCTTGTGTTTTTCAGAACTGACAAAATGACACAGAACTTTAAAGCTTTGAACTGACATGATGACAAACTGTCCCGAGCCAATGTTTGGTTTTAAACCATACAACATTTGTTACAATTTCATATTTATGGTCTTACACAAAACATTTAGTTTACCAGAACAAAGACATCACAATTATATATTTAGTCATCGCTAGAACACATATTTTTAGACTAAATGATTGAGAAGTTAAATTGTTTAATTGAAGCCATTCTCCGAAAGGTCAACAGATTACATCTGTGCATATTTTATTTTTTTTGCCCTGATATTATCTCTAAATAATGGCAAGTTTTCTCTTTTGTGTGTTTTTGTTTGTTTCTGTGTTTGGTGGTTTGTTCAGTTCATCTTGGTTCTTTTGTGGTTCTGTGTTCTTGAAACAGTTGTGTATGTGGCGCTTTATTTTCTCAACTGATAAACTGTAACTGTTGCTACACATACGCTGAGCATGGTGTCAGTAAAATATTAAGCTTCTGATCAAGTCGACACAAACTGAAGTTGTTCCATCATTCAAACGTAGTTCTTTTTCCCGCCCTTTTTAGATAAAACTGTTTTACTGCCTGCAGCTGCATTTCTATTGCAAATGTGCGCAAAACTTTGTCGATATTCTGTTAATGCAATTGCAGTGTTTCCATTAAGTAAGAAATGCTATTAAAGTCACGCATAAATACGTTTGTTCTCGCAATAAGTCATTACAAACATGGCGGCAACGGATATAAACGCATATTGTTACCACAACACTAGTGCTCATCATCAGCCATCAGAGGAGGCGTCTTATCGAGGCTTTCAAGTGACAAGCCCCTTATACTTGTGAGCGGCTACGTATGCTGCGTTTTTGGGAAATTGTACTCTGTGATTTTACTACTTTCTTTTACTACTTCGGTGACTACTACTTCTACTTCCTGTTGTCTTCTTCTTCGTCATCTTTTTTGCCAGTAGAAACATTTGTTGATCATGTGACTCCCATGATGCGAAAAAAAAAAGTGTTTTTATTGCAGTTTTTTCAAAATACACCAATTTCGATAAGGCTGAAAAACCACCTTATCCTAGCGCAAAACCGTTTTTTGAAACTGACATGTTTCCATTAAGCAAATTTATTTTCGAAATTCTAATTTGCACATTTTCATGGTCAATGAAAATAAGATTGAAAAAAATAACCACGAGCAGTCACACACAGAGCAACATTTGGCTAATGGAACAGTGACAGCTTAAAATAATTCTTGTATATAATGTAGAAATTTCTTAAACTGATAGAAAAGGTTTCAAACACTCTAAATGGCATAGATTCTCTCTGTTCTACGCCTTGAAACTTTCTCCCTGATTCTCCAAACTGAGGACGCTCTGACAGCTGTCTACTGCAGGTAAGACAGTAATTACTTGTATCTACTTCAAACAACTTCCAAACTCATAAAAATAAACTCTCCCTATATTCATATTGAATGCTCTGTGGGTGTACTGTCATCAGCTTTTTTAAAAACAAATATTAATCATAACAAACTTGTCTGACTATAGCTTCATCTTATGGCATGAAGATTTATATTTGTTTAATCTAAGGTGAAGTGATTATTGTTTGAATTATTTGGTGGTTTTAATTAGTTCTTAATCATTGGTAGCAATCTGGACTTATTGTAGAGTGCTCCAGTGTTAACCTTGTTTTCTATTCATCTGCTTTCAGGGTGTTTTGGGCGGAGTTTTCACACACTTTGCACTGACAAGACAATGTGCAACAAGGTGTAGCTGAAAATCCACTGCCTGAAGCAGAGTGGAAAGGAAATGAACACATTGCTTCTTTTACCTTTACTTCAACCTGTCCCCACCTCCCTTCTCCTTTACTCCTTCCTTCTCTCCCATTCATTCACCTCAGGCAGTGAACTGATAATCTGAAAGGTCAAATGTGGCCTCTCTCTCTTTCTCTTTCTATCTCTCTCTCTCTCTTGCTCTCTCACCCCCTCCTTTCTACGTCTCTCCTTCAACGAGGAGTTAAAAAAAGACAAAACAAGCCCGAGGGAGTTTCAGTCCTCATCACCCAGAGCAGGCAACTCTGTGAGTCAAACAAGTGTCTTGTCTTCTCAAAGCAAATTTCTCCCACGTAACTTCCATATTTTATGAGCTCCGGTTCTCCGTTCGCAAAGGTGAAAAGGTGAGAATCATTAGTCATTGAATAAAAAAAAAAAAAATGAAAGTATGGGAGTAATTTTTGTACACAAACATGAGTCACTTCTAATCTGATGAGAACAATGTCTACATACAAACACAAACCATCTAACACAGAAAATATGTGTAAAACAAGTAGCTTTATTCACACGAAACAGGTTAAAAAGGTGCAACACTTTAGTTTGGTTGTTATTTTTCCTAGAGCTGCTGACTATTACATTCAATCAATTACTGTGTTTGAGTTTTTGTATATATTTTTTGTATTTTTTTATGTATCTTCTATTAAAATGAACAAAGTACATTGTATATAATGTTGTCTTATGACAGTGGATGCTATAAAATAGTTTATTAATAAAGTAATTTGACTGATATGAATAAAGTGATGTGACTTTTGTTTACTGTTATCTTTGTTTTTTCCAGTGAACCTTGCTTGATTGTGTGATTATTAGTGTTATCTGGGGACGATGACAAATTATAGGACTCACTAATCCTTCTTTTTGATTGGAAGAAGCAGCATGTTTGGGTTTTTATTTTTTGTCTTGTTTCCAGTCTAATTTTGTGTATTAAAAGCCTGACAGTCAACTGTAAAGTCAAACATAAATTTTGTTGATGCTGCATCTTTTGATTTTTCTCAATGTGATTGCTTTACAGTGCTTATTGTCTGCATTATGTCTGCCTAGAAAGTCTGATCTGAGAAATTCTTTGTATTCCAGTTGAAAGAAACTAATAGCATTTGTTAATTGCTGCATCAGGTTCACTACTATTGCTGGGTTGCAAATGACGTAGTATCGACGTCACAGAATGCAGACAGGGGGCAGGAAGTAAATGCAGCCCCGTTTCCTTCTGTTAGTTCAGTGTCAAAATGTCTATATGTTTGTTGCAACCACTCCAGTTGGGAGAAATATAAAAGTTTTTTTTTCGAGTTCCGAAAGTAGTGTGTCAGAAAAAAGACAACAAAAGTGGATCAACAATCAACCAAACGACTAAAAACAGGAGGTGCGGAAATGCAAAAGTTTGCAGCGACCACTTTCTAACAGGTAAGGATCGTATTGTTAAAATTGTATTTTCAGATGTTTTATTGGATAGATACTCAAATTTAGGTTTACAGAAGCTAAATAAATTATTTACAAATGGATCCAAATGTTAGCGATAGCGTTGGTATCATACGCTAATTACTTAAAATAGCACAACTCACTACTCACCCGGGCAGAAACAAATCAACAGCCATTTAAAGCTTCTTTGGTTCCTAAATAGTTGACGCAACTTGAAACAAAATAATTGTAGTCTTCAAGGGTTCATCTGGATTGTCGTAAAATATGAGGTCTGCAGCTCTAGATAGTTTGTCAATTGCCTCGACATCGGGTAAAGCTAGGTTTATGGTCGACACGTTGCAGTGGGCGCGAGGGTGCGCGCGCCACAGGTGACACAATTGCGCCGTCCCCGCCCCTGCGCGTTGGCCCCGCGCGCTGTCCTGGCGCGAGGTCGTGCACCTCCGAATTTTTGTAACTCCACAAAGGCTGCGCACCATTCAAATAGTCTGTTGGTCTGTCAAGTGTCTCCTACTTACAGCATTTCCACAAGTTATAAAGTCTACTTCCATGTGTCATTTTGGAGAAATCTACAACAATGTAAACGCCAAGTATAAACACCTCCACTGCCGGCGAGGGTGTGCATGCTCAAAAGCGCGACTATATTTCAGCCTTAAATCCTCCAGTTTTTATGGCAAGTCTTCTTTATTAAGATAATAAGTATCATATCCTAAATGCACGCATAATTATTTGTGATATTTTGTCTGCGCCAGCCCTTTTAAGGCATTAGCATACTTGCCGTGATCCATTTCGCTGTGTTTTGAACCAAAGCAAATCACTTCCTGCCCCCCTCTGAATTTTGTGCGTCATCCGGGTCTCATGACTGCAACCCAGCAATTACCAATACAAGGCAAAACACATGTTTTTCTCCGCATTTAACACTATAGCATCTTCCCTAAATGTTGTACAACAATACGTGTGAAAGTGACCATATGATTATTTGGCAGCACGACGGCTCACAGCAGAGTTTGCATGTTCTCCTTGTGCTTGTGTGGGTTTTCTCCGGGTACTCCGGTTTCCCTCACCCTCAAAAACATGTACAATAGGTTGCCTTCAGGCCCAGGCCACCCTTGAAAAGGAGATCTGCGATCTCCATGGGATTTGCCTGGTTAAATAACAGTAAATAATTTGTTTGTGACTTTTCTTCCCACTTCAAGCTATTTTTACTTTAGTTTTTTACCCATCACCCCACCAAAATTATATTACCGTGTTAACACTAACAGTTTGCTTTCTTTAGCTGATACTGAATAAACTTTTGCTTGGCTTACGGAAAAAAAAAAAACACAGACGTGCACATACAGGTAATGTAATGAAATCTCACTTCCTGCAACCTTCCAGCCATGGATGTGTTGCACAGGAAGCACTGACATCAAGAAACACTTCACAGGTCACAGATAACCACTTTTCAATTTATGCACAGTATAAAAAGTTTTGCTAGTAATTCATTTTTTTGTTTGTTTGCTTTTATGTCTTGGTGTTCTTGGGGATTAGAAACAATCATGTTATGAATGTGATGAATGAGAATTCCGTCACTTACTGCTTGTCAAACAAGGAACTATTTATTCAATTTGTTCCTTGCCGTTACCACAGTCGCAGTGCAAATTTGTATTGTTTTAATGCAAGCTTGAGCAAGCAGATCAAATTTGATTGCATTGTTCTGCAATGTGTAAAGTTATCTAATGTAAACATTCCTGTTGACATTCCTTCTCCTTCCTCGTGCCCAAATGCCAAGGTTTTATTGACTTAGCTGTTGTTGAAATTGAAATTGAAATATGAATTAGTACAATCATGAGATACAGGAAAACATGTAAAAACTGACTGAAGTCCTTTTTATTTAAATCCCATACATCTCAAATCAAATGTGTTTTTAGCCATTAATGCTTTTTCATATTTTATTTATAAAGCATAGCATCCAGTCAAAAAAAACATCATAGAGATTTTAGGATAATTATTACATAATGGTACAAACTTATAAACAGACCTATAAACACATTTATGTAGTGACGTTATGACCTCACTCAAAAAAAAAGTGTAATAAAAATAATTCAAACCAAGATAGAGACCTAAAAAATGAGGGACAAGTTTAGAAACTTTCTTACATTTTACATTAAAAAAATAAAGTAAAACTCACTTTGGCCTTTGTACACAAAGTTATTGTAAAATAAATGTTGAGTCAAAAACAAAAAGTTTGTTTAATTGCACAATACCCAAAACACAGGAAAAAATAAAACTTTACTTTGTGTTTATTTTTAGTTTTTCTCTCTCATGAGAAAGTAGCACCCAATATGATTGGTGCAATGAAACCGTTTTTTTAAACAACTTTTTTGTGTTTGTTTTTTGCTGTTGAATGATTCTGGTTTGACAGAAATATTAACGTGAATAATAATTTGTTAATTTCCAAGCCTACATATATCACATAGGTACAAATAAATGATACAAATGAGCGCTCTTTGCCCTAATATTTAAAGCGTAACTGATACAAAGCTCTTTCTTTCTCCTTCACAAAATTATTACCTGGAGAAATTCAGAGGAGCAATATCATCTCTCAGTAATGTCACTGTTGCCACCAAAAATAATCAATTTTAAAAAATGCTTTGTTAAATCTACAATAGGCTTGGGTGACGATATCTCAAACTATTCTTCAGTATAGAACAGTAACACAATACTTTCAGTACATCATGTTTTTTTTTTTTTTGTCAAACAAAGAGAGTTTGAAAAAAAATCCTAATGCTTTCAAGCTTGGTTCTGCACTCTGATGCTTGCTCTAGATTTGTGGGAACTTGTAACACCAAATCTTCCTCACCTCTGAGCTTGTGCGCAGGAAGCAGACAACTTGAAAGCGTGTTTTTGTGTGTCTGTCGCGGGGAGAGGGTTTAAACAAGCAAACGGCTGTGGAATTCTCTCAGGAGCTCATCCATCATATGAGAGACTGCTTGAGGTTTCGCTTTATTTGCATTCATTGGGGATTTATAAATCAGCAGAAGTGAGAACAAGTGTCAGTCGCCAGAGCTGTCACTTCAACAACGGCTATGTTTTAGGAAAAAAATGTGTAGTTTGGATCTCTCATAAAATGTCAAACGCTCACAGTTTTACGGTGGTTGAATGTGTAGCATTAAAATAATAACAGTTGTTATAAAAGTGACATCTTGTTGACCCAGTGCTGACTTAAATGCACTGTAATACGTGAAGTAAAATTATAAGCTGTTTCCACACGAGGCATCGCGACAGCCGTAGTGTTTGCATGCATGGGAAAACATACAAAAAAGTGAAACGAATACCTGCCCTGAGGATGTTCAAAATGAAACATCCATTGAGACATTCCTAAATGGTTAATATAGTGTACTACTGTTCCTGTATTTGGTGAGAACGGCTGCATTCGGCCACACTTTCCCACGCTTCAACAGTGAACCTAGAGGATGAGATTTATACCTGCTGCTTGAATAAACAAAAACACGTTGAGAACCTGGAGATTGAATGACAGGTACTGGGATGGTAGTGTGTGTTGTTGGACTATGAAACATATTTCAGCTAGCACCACTGACACAGATATTATCAGAAAAGAATGTTCAAAAATTCATGCAAGCTGTTTAAACTCAATTCTTATCAATTCTCTATCTCTTCTTATGTGAATAAAATGACAACGCATAATATTCAGACCCTTTTCTTATTCATACTAAGAAAAAAAAAACAAAGCACGCTATAAGGCCTTATACTGCACGTGTGCATTCCTGATGCTGTTTCCCAAGCCGTTCAACCTTTTATACAGCATATCAGACGAGTGGGCAGCTTCTGTGGGCTGAGATTTTCATCCTGCTGTGGAACCAACTCTGTCTGAGGCTTCCAGCCCAAAACATCTGTTGTAATTTCTGTCAAATTGAACTTTTATTACCTGGTCATTAAAGCCTTGGCAATGACAAAACCAGATGGGTTCTTCCTGACCTTACAACTGCTTCTTTTTTTTATGATGTTGGTGAAAATTGAACCAAAGGAAGCGGTGCGCTGTATAAAATTAGGGCAATCATTCCCACATTCCTGAGTCATGGGGGGTACGCAGGAGAAAGGGCTGGGAGGGAGAGTGTAAGAGCCCTGGCTGCAGGACTGGAGTATATTTATGCATAATTGTGGGTGGTTCTGTGCCTGTATATTATTTCTCTCCTCTCAGTACTCAAAGTCTACTTTGACTATATTTTACACCCTCACCTCTATATTGCAGCCTATATCTCACTCTTTTAAGACATGAAATGACTTCAAGCCACTAGATGCTGTTGATGCAGCTGATCGATGTAGACGGTTGGTTTTTGCTTGACTGCAAACACTTAAATAGAGGTAGGAGGTTATGGAAGAAGGTGTTCATTTGTGGAATTTGATGCAGAAATCCATAGTTTTTCTACGGCTCTTCTTCACCACTGCTGTCACACATAAGTTGGGTCAGCAGGATCTAAAAATTAAAACAAATTTAAACAAATGAATACATTTAATGTGCATCAACTGCAACAAGAACATACCCAGTAAACAATAACTGTATTTTGAAAAAGCATTTGTTGTGTATGTATCAATACTACCAAAATCTTTGCTTTGGAAAATCTTTGTAAAAATTTCACTTTTCCTACCAACTCCTAAGGCAATTGCAAACACACACCAAAAATAGATATAGTGTGTACTGTACAGTCTTGGAAAATTAAATGACACATTTTCTGGTAGGAATTGACTCATATTTTACATTTTGAAAACACTACTCCATGTTCTTGTCACAGTGGTTTTTGCACTGGTTTAGTTGCTTGTTTTTGCTTGCATTTTTTTTCTTTGTATTTCATTTATTTGTACAATGTAATTAGTTATTTTGCTTTTGTTGTCTTGTGTCTTGTGGCCTGTGTTTTAGTTTCCCTTAGTTCTACTTGGTATCCAGTTGCACGCAGCTTTGTTCCATCTGACAATCAGCTCAGCTGCTTTTACTCACAAATCACCCACTCCATTCTACAGAAGCTTTTGTTGCTCATGGTGAGTTACAGTGTATGTTCTAGATCTGCTCATGGTTTTCTTTGCTGTTATTTTTCACATTAACTTTTAAAATGATCTGACTGTAAGATAAGTATTTGACTGTAGTTTAAGTTCAACTTTGCCACCATGTCAGATTATGCTCCTAAAAAAACATTGGTGATTCTACAAGCAACTCTACTGGCATACATATGGATTAATATGAAAGACAATGACAGCTTTTTTTTTCCCATTACACTCAGTTTATCAATCGTCAACTCCTTTTTATGCTAATTACATTTACTGCATGTTAAATGCTGTGAGATAAATTCACGTGATTAGAGGCACAATACAAAGACACAGGAATTAACTCTTTATCTCTGGCTTCTCCTGGATTGATTAGAGAAAAACCTCAACAACCAAGCAAAACGTTAGAAAGCAACCCAATAAATTTTTCAGAACGTACTGTTTGGTCTCAAAAGGAAAAACGTAAATGAATAAATGGAAAACAGAAGGAATCCAGATGCTTTGCACAGGACACCGGGGGCCACTGGATGCTTTGAGGAATACAATCGTGATGTGAATCATATGCAGTGGCATCCTCAGCGGCCAGACGCTGGAAAAACTTGAGAATTTCTAGGATCGCACACAGATTTTGCCAAATGGCACTGCAGCTTTTTTTGGTTGCTCACAGATTAGCAACTCATGAGTATTACGTGTCTTATATTTTGTTGTCTCAGATTGTTGGGTGTACAAAAATGTATGTGAAGACTAATGAGATAACTAGCAATAAGACTAACAGCAGCACATTTTTTAGAGATGCTGCTTCATAACTAAAAAGTTGCAGGTTTAAAACCCAGGACTTTCTGGGAAGTTTAAATGTTGCACGGGTAGATTTTCTCCAGGTTCTTCGGTTAGCATGCAAAAGTACGTAGGCTATGTTAGATTAATTGACTTTAATTCTAAACTGTCACTAGGAGTAAGTGGCTGTGTCCAAATTCAGGAGCTGGGTCCTACAAAGGAACAAAAATAAATTGTATAATCCATGTCTGTGAGTGTCCACATTGCTAGGAAAGAAGATAAACAGAGTAAGGTGTGCAGTCTATATGGAAATATTTCATTTAAACACTTGCTAGCTCAAGGCAAAGAATGTAGACACCTGTAAGATCCACTATAGGACTCTGTAGAGTGCAGACATAAGGTTTATGAGGGGTCATTGAATCACAGAGTCAACTATAAAGCGTTGAGATTTTAAAAGAGGTCAATATAACCAAAACAAAAAAAAAAAACAAAAAAACTGGCCCAAACATGCATCTTTGATCTAACAGCATCAAGAAAGCTTAAATTTGAGCTTGTCTTTTATCACCGAACACAGTTAAGTGTAATTAAACTGAATGTTTTAAGTATATTTATAATTTTTTTCCAGCCATAGCAGCATTAGTGGACCATCATGCACCGCTCAGCAGGCTCCACTTTGTTTTGTCCACTGCAGCATTTCTTTCCTTGTTGATACAACTACTTGCGCACTTAACTTGTGCCAAGTGCGACAGGTCTGGGCTCATGCTCTATGTGACACTAATATTTTTGGTAAAGCAGGCTACTAATTGAAGTTATTCTTGATTAGTGAGCAATAAAAAAAAGCAGTAAAACAAACAAAATACAAAATAGACCGAAGAGGCTGATTTAAAATTGATTTGTCATTATTTCAGGATTTGTAAATATTTTGAGCACTACGTCTGTTAAAATAAAATGTTAAAATGTATTTTATGTAATTAATGTTACCAATTTTATTCCTTTGCCTTCTTTCCCAGGAAATAGTCAAACCTGAGGAACACAGAAAAACCTGCTGCCTTGCATTTTTTTTTTTTACTGGAAAGGTCAGAAATGTCAACGTCAGCACAGATGTAAAATAGCATAAATACAAACACACACACACACACACACACACACACACACACACACACACACACACACACACACACACACACACACACA
>JAUBOC010000138.1:6859210-6879615 GCA_032275365.1 Anablepsoides cearensis | reverse complement strand
TCTCTCTCTCTCTCTCTCTCTCTCTCTCTCTCTCTCTCTCTCTCTCTCTCTCTCTCTCTCTCTCTCTCTCTCCTGTGGAGATAAAAAAAAGAAAAAAAGTTGGTGGCACGCGCACACCCACACATGAACACACGCCCAGGTTGTGCGCTGTGCAGCGCGCGCGCCTCTTCAAGAGAAACAGGAGGAGGAGGGGGTGGAACCAGAAATCTTCGCTCATTTACTTAACATCACTTCCCCGCCGCCGGTAAAGCAAACAGTCCTCCTGAAGCAGCCGGGGGAAGCAGAGGACACATCGGCGTGCGTGTCCACATAAAAGCCGAACCTCCTGAAGCCGCCTGGGCCCACAGAGGCTCCTGGTTTCTGCCTCAGAAGACGACTCGAGCGCTGATTTCCGCAGATATTATTTGGAGAAATCTGCGGAGGCTCCTCCGGGCATGGAGAGCCAACAACTGCTGTGATACCCGGACTTTCACTAAGTTCGCTTCATTCTAAAGAATGGTAGGTGGGAAATATTTTCATTTTACTCCCAGCTGTTTGACTTTATTTATGGCATAAAACTTGTTTTTGAGTTGCTTTGTTTTGAACTCAGACGCGTAAACAGAAAAGGTTTGGTAAAAAAAAAAAAAATAGACTAAAATAAAATCATAAGAATGTCTTAAATGTTTTTTTTCTTTTCTTTTCTTTTCTTTTTTTTTTTTTTTTTTGCTGTATATTAGAATCCAAATTTTAACTTCATATTATGCTTTAATTATCCTAATTCAAAACTTAGTTTTTTTCTTGTAAGACACAAGGCTATACTAAAATAATAATAAGCAACAAATTCACTAAAATAAAATGTCTAAAATGTATTTTTTTGTGTTTTCACATTTTTTATGTAACAGTGGACTTATTAGGAGATGGTTGACATATTTATGTGATGTGTGAGGTTTGAGTAAACAAACAAAACAACAATCATGGAAATAAACATTAGATTTTTATACCAACTCGCACTGTAGTACTGGATAGGTCAAAATAAATTTGTCCTCAATAGTAGCCTTCAATAATAATAAATTAGTGTTTAGCTTTATATATACTGTCAGGGAAGGTTAGTTCATATTTTATTTTAAAGTATTTTTAGAGTAATCTGTCTCACAGTGTGTTTAAAGGTCTGAGGTAAGAACATGCAGGACCTTCCCTTTTAATTGAGCTCCTTTGTTTTTCTTGGTGTTGGTTGAATCAGTGCAGTGCTTTCTGCTCCGGCTTAACTACAGAAGATTGCACCCAAATCACTGACAAACCCTCCAGCTGCATGCAGGGGCCGTCATTAAAAGAAAATTACGGGGAGCCATGCTAAGCATTTTTCAAAGCTGGTATTCATATTTTTCAAAGACCCCTTCATGGCTTCAGACCAGAAAGTCACTCTCGGTCCTTTTTTAGCCTGCAGTTTATTTCCTATTTAGTCTGTTCTCTCAGCTACCTTTTAGTGGGGCCTGGACGTTTTAGGTGAATGATCGCAATAGATTGATTTAAATGGTATTCTATTCATTAAATTTCTATTTTAGGTTGTTGTTTGCCTATTTTAAATTTTATAAAATGTAAATATTTTTTATTTTCATATCTGTCTTCAGAACATTTTTTATGCAAACATTTATTTTGCAAGGAAAGTAGTATAATTAATACACTAATTCAAAATCTAAAAACAATATAATCCTCATTTCGATTTATTGTCAAACCAATAGGACACATGTCTCTTATTTTCAGAGTCAATTATCTGAAATATGTCTTCAATCTTGCAGCCAACCAAAGGCAATTTATTTGAGAATTTAGCTATCACATTTCAATTCTCAATGGGCTGCAAAGCCTACTAAATCTCAAGTATTTTGACTCACAAAATAACATCCAGGGTTCTGGCTGTGGCGGGCGAGAGGTGCGCTCAGACCGCATACCGAAGGTGTGTGCTGGAGTGTGTTTGATTTAACACTGTGGTTCGTATCCTAATAACACCAGGCCCCACTTCTGGGTTGCCTCTCTCTCTACGGCTGACCCGAGACCCTCTCGCTCGATCGCCCTCTCTCCCCTCAGCCTTCATGGTTCCTATTACCAGCTCTAATAAATTGTGAATAAGCAGCGAGCCCGAAACGTCCCGGGTTGTGGAGAATTCCCCCATCCTGCAGCGCAAGGCACCCCCTCTTAAGAAAACACAAATTAATTCCAAACCTCTCTTTGGCCAAAAGTTTCTGGAATGATAAATATTTTCATAGGAAGTTCTGCTCTTCCTGACTTTATCTGCACCGATTTTATTATATTTCCTTCACAGCTGCTCGGTCCTTGACGTCGCTAAGCTTCTGTGCGTCCTTCTCGTCCTCCTGCCCCACGTTTCTCTGGCTGGGAGTCAAACTTACTGCACTTACTTGAATTTAAGGTTTCAGCAAAACTTTCAGGTTGAATAGAACAATCAAAAAAGTTTTTTTTTTGTGCTAAACTTGAGTGACAGGATTTAATTTAGTGTAAAAGAAGAGTCCCACTTTCAGTTTGTTTCAATTGATACTTCAGTGTCAAAATTTTTTCTTGTTTTTTTTTTTTTTGTTTGTTTTGGTGAACATTGTGTCCAAAGTCAATATATATGAACGTATAAGTGGTAAAGATGATCTGCTTGTTTTGCTTCTTTCATAGACGACATACTTACTTGTCTGTATTCCAACACTTTGTACACAATGAATAAGAGGTGACAACTCGTTTTTCTGGTTTTTGACAATGGACAGGACTGCGGAGTAATGATGAGACAAGGTTTTTCCAAGCATGAACTCAAACAGACCGAAACCTTTTCAACAACATTGTTTGCCAAAGTGAAATTTTGTCAGATTGCATTTTTGTGTGCTCTTTTTTTTTCTTCACCAATTTCATTTTATTTGCTCATTATGCTACAAGCTAACTTCTCTTCCTTCTTCCTATTAAAGTGTGTACTAGTGTTTCTATACTTTCTGCTTGTCACAAAATTAACAAATGTATAAATATAAAAGAAGATAAACTCAGGAGGATTATTATTATTGAACAACATAGAGCTGAAAAACATTAAAGGGTTAATGTCAAGTTAAAATCCAAGTCATTTTTCTTAATCAAAAGCTCTTTACGCAACAGCTGACTCGGCCTATTTCAAGCTGTCGCTGTGTGAGAGGCAGGGTAACCCCTGGACAGATCGCAAGTCCATCACAGGGACACACTCACTCACACCTAAAGGGACAATTTAGAGCTACCCGTTCAACATGTGTGTTTTCGGTCTGTGCGAGGAAACCAGAGCACATAAAAAACCCTCACAGGCAAAGAGAGATTACGCAAACCCCACCTAGAAAGGCCCCTGATTGGAAGGGGAACTAGAGATTGTCTCAACCACTACACCACTGTGCTTCCACCTTATGCGTTTAATTGAAATAAACCTGTTCTCCAATAAAGTGGCAGCTGGTTAGCATTGACAACTCACAGCAAGATGGGTTCGATCCCCGGTTCAGACCTGGGGTCTTTCTGTGTGGAGTCTGCATGTTCTCCTTGTGCTTTCATGGGTTTTCTCCGGGTACTCCGGTTTCCCCCACTCACCAAAAACTTGTACAATAGGTTGCTTTTAGGCCCAGGCCACCCTTGAAAGAGAGATCTGTAATCTCAGTGGAATTTGCCTGGTTAAATAATAGTAAAATAAATGTTGATTTTTTTTGATATACGTTCTTGGTAGTTGAGTTATTAGTCCGGTAGTACCAGATTTGATAGATTAATTGTCCTGCCAGTCAGTGCGGGGATTTGTACAAAACAATATTTTCTTAAATATTCTGTAGCAAAAAGTCAAAATTGGTAAAATACACCGGTAGGCTTTCAGATAATTTGATGCTCAAAAGTGATCAAACTTTCCTCTGTGTATCTTCTGCCTCCTCCTATCCTTTTCACCCCCTTTTTTTAATTCCCCAAAGTCCCCAGAGAGCTCTTGGGGAGGCCCCGTGCTGGTGTACTTAGGTCTGTGAGTGTGTAATAAACCCTGTGCTGTCAGCAGACAGCAGCTGTCTCTCTGGATATCTCTGCTCTCCTTATCTCATCCTGAGAACAGTAAAGCCACACACATCGCAACAGAACCCTCACCGGCCATATTTCATTTTCTGAGCTTTCAGTGGCAAATCACAACAAAAAGAAAAAAATAATATTCTTCTTTGGTTCCAACAATATTGTTTTAACTGTCAGAAATTTTCTTTAAAATGAACTTTTCGAGGTATTTTCCACAGCCCTGATTAGTGGTTGTTACCACTTTGCCCTTTTAATGTTGTTGCATATTACCACATAAATCACTGTTTTTTTTCTGTTGAATTCGTACATTCAGTTCTGGACTAATTCTGCTGTTAAAGACGTAATTGGACCTCACTCCATCTGTAGCGCCTGTAAACCTCACCTACTAGCAAGTTCTGTCCCGCCAGCTGTTAGCAACTAGGGCGGCCATTTACCATCCCGTGCAGAAGAGACTGATTGAGGGCAAACCTTTTCATCCTAATGACTAATAAAGCGACATGTCTCAGAGTGTGCGCGTAGCCTTGTGTGCGAGAGGGAGTTCATTAGAGAAGGCAGGGAGAGCTCGTGCAGTCAAGCGTGTGCCGCTTCTGAATGTGCGAGCGCCTGCGCGACCACCCCTTCCCATCTCTGGACCAGATGTTTTTTTTTTGTATGTTTTTTTTTTTGTACCTGGGAGCCAGACCACCATCTGACTGGGGGTCAGTCCAGTCCGGCAACCCCGCACCTCCTTCAGGCTGCTGGGAGGTCTGCCAGCTGTCCCTCTCCCCTGACCCTCGTCCTGGGGCACTGATTCTGGGAGAGATGGGGTAGGTGTTCCCTCTACAATTTTGCATTATTAAAGGGGGAAATTCAAAATATTTTTTTAAATTTTAGTCCTTGGACAAAAAAAACAAACAAACATCGAAAAAGCTGTATTTTTGGAGAAGTCATTTAAATGTAAAAAGAAAAAGAAACCCTGTGTGCTGAGGGAGATAAAGACTCAGACACTGGCCTATAAGGAGGTTTTCATTACTAACACAGGGGGGTCTTGGCGATAAAGTCTTTTTGTTGCAAGAGTTACTGAAGTGAAAAGCAAAGCCCATTGAGTCTAGAGGTAGAGTTACAAAGTGCAGACAGAGTGGACAACAGGTCCACGGCTGCCACAGATTAATTGGACCGCGTTGTAGAATCTTTTTGTTTTCGTCACACGAGCTTTATATCTGTCATGAATTTAGTGTTTATTCACCTCGAGTTGAATGAGTCAGGTATGCATGTGTGTGTGTGTGTGTGTGTGTGTGTGTGTGTGTGTGTTTGTGTATGTTTTTGAACCTGTCAGTTAGGATTAATCGCTTCTGAAAGTCTTGCTCAAGTTTCTTAGTTTTTTTTTTTTTTTTGGTTATGTAAATGTTTTGTTTTAGTTCAGTTAGTATAATCCTGGCATGAAACAACTTAAATGATATAGGACATTTGGGTGATTGAAGTGTGGAAATTCCTGTGTTTTTCCGTCACAGCAATTAAAAAAGTTTCTCTTTTTTTTAACCTGCAGTATGTTTCTGACGCTCCTTTTATGCGGGTGTACTAATAATAGCAGTAGCTCTGTTGTTTAAAAGGAAAATGGTACATTTATGTTGTAAAAGCACAAGAATGACATGTTGGAACTCTGCAACTGGATTAAATTCTCCTTCTTTTACAAACTGGTTTAAGAAATACATTTCTTTATAACTCTCATGCTGAGTTCAGGTGAAATAAGTGCAAACAAATTACATGGGCTGACTAAATGATGATGATGTGTATTACTATATGTCATCATTCCTTTTTTTAATAATAATTATTATTCTACGGCTAAATTTATTTAACAATGCTAGTATTTGTTGTGGTTGTTTCCCAACATAATTGAATGAAATTAATAGCTACATAGCTGCATTTCATCCAGTTTGCCTGGCAGAAATTTGTGCTAGAAGTGTTCAAGAGAAAGCAGTAGCTGGCAGATGGCACCATTTTCCCATGCAAAAAAAAAAAAAGAAAAAATGACAGCGTCACACAGAAGCAAATAGTGGCCCCTTGTTCTGCATCTTTTTATCAGCCACTGAGAGGAGACATTTGTGTGCAACAGTGATTCGGCCTCCCCCTCAGATCCCCCCAGGCACTTATAAAGACTGTCCAAATTGAGGGCTCCAGGTGGGGGTCCCCATATGGCGCATTAACAGACCAGCAAGTCACCTTTTCAGTCCGCTGATTTCGAAGCGTACTGTTTCAATAAGTCAAGCCGTCAGACTGTCACTGCAGTCTGTAACACGACTCTGTCCTGCCACATGAAGGCAGACAGTGAAGCAGCTCACATACTGACACAGTATATGAACATAATCAGACAAACATCAGACACTGGATAATTATTGATTCATGGAAAATGTAGGAGGTCAGCTGAGACTAATTTTGTCACCAGCAGTGACCACTCCAGTGATTTTACCATTTGAATAAAGAGACCATTTGTGTTTTGGCTGATACTGTTTACTAGTTTGTTATTAATATTAGGGATGCAACCAAACCAGTGCAGTTTTTTTTTTACATATTGTTTTGATCATGCATTATGTTAGAGACAATTTGTTCTTGTGAAACCTTTGTCTCACCAGACAATCAAAAATAAATATTCCAATTCTTTAGACTTTCTCCAGTTTTTTTTAAAGATTTTGTAAAACTTTATTTTTTAATTTATTTTAATTAAGTTGCTGATGTATGCAGTAGCTCAGGGGATTAGTATGCTTCAACCAAACTAATTATACATCACCTCACTCGTAGCCCTTTTGCGCCACCATTTAGTCCCACCCATTCTCACACAAATTAGTAAAATTAGCCAGGTTCTATGCACTCAGTTCACTTTGCAATGGATTATTAAGAGACTAAATTAAGTGCTGCACCTAAAAAAGAAATAACAATGGAAAGTCGCTGAGCAGCTTTGCTGTCGTTGGCACATTTTTTAATTCTCAGCCTGTGGTTGGCACTTGGTTCGTTATGCTCTTCTTCTTCCATTAGCTGAAAAAAGAAAGAAGAAGAAAACGAGCATTTGTCACGTCAAGGAGGTAAGAAATGATTCCTCTGAAAAATACCATCATTTAAAAAAAAAAAAACTAAATTTTCTTGTGTATTTTAGCAAATTGTTACATTGACTTTTAGTCACTGTTTGTTTAGGTTTAGTCACCCAAATACCTGGTTAGGTTCAGAAAAAGATATGGTTGAGTAGCTTGATATATGTGAAAAATGAAAGTAGGACTGGAATTCTGCTCCATAATTGTCTTTTAGCATGTCTATGTTTTCCGCTTTTTACAACAGCTAGTTTTCTATAATTAGAGGCAGCCTTTTGAATGGTTTGAAGAGAGATGTGTGTTTATGCAGTAACTGTGGTGCTCACTTGTCGGTAGAGTAGTCTGTTACTTGCTTATTAGGTGATTCACTTTTGTGTCAATCATGTTTTCATCACCTACAGTTAGTTATTCCCTTAAACTGTGTCAAATTGCACCTCAACTTTAAAAACAATGCACAACACAAAGGCTAGAATTTGATACCCGTGAAAGAAGCAGTGGACTAGCAGAACCCTGGATCCTAGGTGAAGTTAGTGGGACTGGCCTTGTGGCCTTGTGGCCCCCCCGTGGCCCTGCTGAGTTTGTTTAAGCTTCAGTTTCAGACCTTGGCTCTCCACGTCTCTGCTGAGCTCTGTTCATCTTCCCTCCGGTGTCCTGTAGTTCCCATGGCCTCGGACACTCTCCTCCCAGGCCTCGCCCTGAACCAGGAAGTGCCTTGGCTGTCTGTCGCACTCAGTGTTTTTGTGTGTGTCCATTCATGTGTGTGCATCCGTGAGAGTTCAAGTGAACACTTTATTCAAAAAGCATCCTGAACAACAGTGAATTTCACTTTTGAACTCTGGGATGAACTTGAAAATGCAAACTACAACTGCTCTTTGGAAAATGTTTTTCAGAGCATTTTAAATTAGCATCTGTGGTGAGTGTAAGACCTTTCATTAAAGTTAAGAACTATTTTTAGTTGAATAAAGTTTAAACACAAACCCATAGTTTAGAATAAGTGTGATGTGACGATTTAATTTTGTGAATCTTTCATTTAATGTCACATCGTGTCTAGATTTTATTTTGCTTGTTTTAAAAGCCTGACCATAGACCTGGTGCGTATTGATAGATCTTCACTGGGCAGTTATATAACATTGTTTTATGTGTTGCTTGTGTTTCGAAAGAATGGGAAAAACAATCATTAGACAGATTCTCTGTGGCAGTAAATTCTTGTTGGACCTGTAACTCTTAGCAGCCATTTGTCTTTGTTGTCAGCGAGGTTGGAGTTTAAGCCCTCAGTTTTAGCTTTCCAACGATGAAATGGCCCATAGGCAAACCAGAAGGGAGATGGAGAGAAAAAATACATATTATACAAAGAAATTAATCAGATTTTTATAAGACCTAATAGTTAAAATAACTCTTTTGCAGCTTTTTTATTTGTTTATTAGGGAAAATAATCCAGTGGTAAATTTGCATCAGTACCAAAAATCTATGGAACACTGCTTTAACTCTTTGATGGTCAAGAAAAACACAACTTAATTTATCATTGATCAATTCTGGAGAAAAATATGTGTTTTATTTCATCTGTTGTTTTGAAGGTGTATTTAGCACTGTTAGCAGGAAAGTCACAGGATCTCCTGCCGGCCTTTTGTGTGGAGTTTGCATGTTCTCCCAGGTGAGAGTGGGAGAGTGAATGGTTGTATGTGGCCGTACCCTGCCTCTCACACCATGACTGCTAATACATGAGCACCAGCTTCCAAGACCCAGAGAGGGAAAGCAGGTGGAAAACACGGATGGATGAATGTTGAATGGGCTTGAGGTGAACAACGTAGAAGAAAACGTAATTTAATCTCCAGTAAACATTAAACCAACTGTAACTGAAATCCAAACAAATAGTTTTTAGGGAGCTTCCTGTAGTTGTTTGCACATAACATGGCTGTGTTCAAAACTGTTTTCATTGTAAAAATATGTTTCAATCCAACCACTTTTCCATTCAATCCTTTAACCAACTTTATCCAGGTAATGGCAGTTCAGGGCTGGATCACATATAAACATTTATGGGAAGAACCATTCTTGTAGCCTTTTTGTTTGTTTGTTTTTGATTGAATGCACATTGTTAATATTTTTAAAAGTACAAAATCTCACAAACCTATTCTTCAGACTGTATAAAGAAACACAGCTTTACTTACTAAGTAGGAAACAATTTAAAAATAAAATATCCAAATGTCACCTTATAGAGAGATGTTCAATATGTTTCTCCTTGTCCAGCTGTCACTTACAGTAACCCATTATTAGTTAGGTAGCTTTACATCTGTTTTTTGATTATTTTTGCAGGAGAGTTGACGGTTTCAGAAGAACCAGACTAACTGAAGTGGGACAAAAAAAAGAAGAAAATTCAGCTCCCTTTTTAATCCCAGGTGAGAAAACAAAAGATGAGACAGAGAATAAAGTGAAGACAACTTGTTTATCCAATAAAGAAGTGTTTTCTTATTTCTTTATCTTGCTTTATGATCAATTTACCAATAAGAATTGTGCAGCTTTTATTTTAGATGCATGTAGGGTTATTTTCTTTTCTGGTGTCTTATAAAAAATATTCAAGTGATTTTTTTTCAAGCTGACAACCATTTTTTCTGTTCTTGTTCATTTTCTAATATATATATATATATTTTTTTTAGCTCTAATTGTTGTATTTGCCTCATTTACAGGGACTTCTTATCCATTGTTTCAAACCCATTAAGTACTTCTGGTAAGTTTTTTTCTATTTTTTTTAATCTTTTTATTTTATTTTCTTACAGTTCTCATTGAAATTAAAATTAGAATTGCACCATACCATCATCATGACACATAAACCGTATTTTGAGCCTACAAATAACAGACATTTTGCTTATTCTAAGGGGAAATTGTAACAACTTCTGACCTTTTGTGTTATTTGATATAGTTTTCTTTTAATGTTTGAGGAAGCAGGGTCTCAAATTTTGCCTGATGTTCCCAGCAGTAAATGGTTCTTTCTCACAAAAATTTTAATGTGCAATAAAAGTGATGTTAGGTTCTAACAATAAAAAAGAAGAAGAACTAGTCACAGAAAAATTCCTCTTTTTTTGTGTGTTTTTGTTCTCTAAGATCAGTGTCATGGCTGCATACGGGCAGACTCAGTACAGCCCGGCCCTCCAGCCTGCAGGACCATATACCCATTACACCCACCACACGCAGGGCTACAGCATGCCGTCTTACAGTAAGTACACAAACAGCAATGTGTTGGGAAAATCATGACTTGTTTTAAAATGATCTCAGCTGAAAAATTAGTTTGTAAAGTGATTCTAAGGCATTTATATAGTTAGATTTTAATATGTTAGTGTAGCTTTGGGACATAAATAAAACCATACATGAAGTCAGCTACTGTACAGTAACAATGCAAAAAAGAGAACAAAGAGGGGTCATGAGAGGTAATATGACCTCGGGCATGTAAATGATCAGTTCCTCTTTGGTAATCTGGGTATTCAAAGCTAGATATTTACATTTTACTGACACATAAAACTATGCATTCCCCAGGGTAAACCGTTTCATTGATTAGTCAACATGTGAGCTCCAAAAAAACAAAACAAAACAAAAAAACTGCCTATTTTTAAATCAAAAAGTTTGTTGGGGATAATTCTCCTAACACGAGAAGTTTGCCCTACATGCTGGTTGGGTTTATTCAACATAAATATTCAGACGTTTTTATTTTATTTTATTTTTAATTTACTGTAGACATTAAGACAGAGGATGGTCTGAGTCACTCTCCGGGACAGACAGGACTACTGGGCTACTCAAACTTCAGCGGAACGACTCCGAGTCAAAGTCTCTACAGCTACTCTCACACACACGGTTAGTCGGAAACGCTGCATGGACTGAGAACTAACAGTTGACAGACATTTTTTTGTAAAATACCTTTTGATTTAACCACAGGAGCATCCATGCATGCTGTAAAGTCCCCCTCATATCTCCTCATATCTCTTCTTCTTTAATCTCCTCTCCTTGCCGCCACACCTGTTCTCTATTAGCTGCGGTCTGGGCTCCTGGCGTCAAAAGTCTCTTCCCCCCCCCCCTCCCTCCTCTTTTCTCAGGGTCAGGCCCCCTTTCTCCATTCAGACCAACAACACAGCATGCAAGCTCTTGTTTGTTTCTCAGCAAAAAAAGGAAAAGAAAAGGATTTAGAAACTGTGGACACAGAAGAAGACATAAATTATGCAGAAAAAGAAAAAAAAAGACTTGTGGCTTTAACAAAAGCTTGGCGGAGGCGTTTTTCTGATAAACACATGCTAAGATGAAGATGTGTTATTCTTGGGAGTGTGCGCAGTTCTCCACATGTCAGCGTGTGTGTCTGATTGAGTGCGAGTGACGATGCTGTACGCATTCCTCGGTTGTCCGGCCCCCGAAGCTCAGTGCAGCTTTATGGCTTTGAAACCAGCGTGAAATTGACCTTGTATGTGACAGGGGAAAGGTTAAGGGGCACTCTACAGAGGGGTGAGCAGGAGTAATGTTGCAGACGCAGCGTGAGCTGTTTCCACTGTACGAATGAGACACAAGAGAGACAAAACCTTTGAAGGACCCTGAACAAATGACGCGGGGATGGGATTTGTGTTGCTTCATGCTCGTCCTTTACATTTTAAAGCAAGTCATTTTGCAGTTTTTTTATAATATGTAGATATTTATAGAAAAATGCATTTACATTTGCACACAAACGTGAGTTATTTCCCTGTTTTACTGTTGAGTTACAATTAGATAATAATGACAAGATTGTGCAGCTTCTAACCAAGCAAGGTTTTTTTTATAATTTCTACATAATTTTGTAAAAATTTAAAAGAAGTTGATGTTTTTTTTTGGTACAGAGGTGGTTATTCTCAAGTAAAGCATTTAAGCAGACTTCTCATGACATCACTTGTAAACATTTTTGTTTTATTTTAGCCCTTTGACAATTTTTTTTCCCAGAGCTTAGCTTTTGACTCTTAACAGATGGACCTTGTTCACAAATTTACTCACTTTGTGATGCTGTGATGATAGGTGGTCTTTTAAGATGGGAAATAACCCTTTCAAAATTGTGAGCTTTATTGTGAAATTCACGTTTAATTCCTCTCCAAAGTCACATTAACTCCTGATCAGCTTCAGTTTTATTATAATATTTTTTTTTACCTTTGGAGACGATTCTTGTTTTCCGCTTTACTTTCTCCTTAAAGAATATTCAGATGTGAGACATTACGCAGGAATGTAAATATTCATGCAAACCAGCTTTTGATGGAACCCTCCTGACGGACTGCAAAGCTCTTTGGGACTGTGCTTTGTTAGAGCGCCGCTGTCAGACCCACAAACAATTTTTAACAGCGTAATTAGAGTTTGAGGGACATTGTTCCCAAACAAAATAAATTTGTTTGAATATTCGTAGGCATAAATCGTTAAATGTGAACTTCAAACAGTAATAAATTGCCACAACATTCAAATATTTGTATGATTTAAGGAACTTTCCATGTCATGCGTTATATTCACACAAAACACAAGAATACACATAGGGACAATGCAAAGCCTTCAAGAACTTACTGTACTCCGTGTGAAAAAACTGAAACCAAATGGTGGTCTTTTTGTGTTTACTCAAAAGTATTTTTCTTGTTGTCATTCTGAGGACTTTGGCAAAGGTTCTGCCACAGAGTCGTTATCATTTATTTGTTCTTCTTTGTGGCATCAAGAAGAAGAAAAAAAATAGAGGGCAAGATAATTTAGAAAAAAAATGCTGGAAAATAAACTGGAAAAACATACCTTTAATATATGTTTCAGTAAGAATCATGTTGTTGAAAGGAAGCTGGAACTGTAAAACAACTACTGGCTAAAATAATCATTGAAAAACTGATCAGCTCTTAGACTGTTCTGGGAAATGTTCATCTTTTTGGATGAAAAACGATGTCACACAATGTACTCTTTTGCCATTTTGCTCTCAAAAATCCTGTTTCTTCCTGTTTGGCTAGAAGCCACCATTTATGCAAATATATTTTCAAGTTCATAACATCTAGCTAACTGCTAAACGCATATTCACTTATTTTTTTATTGAATTTTTTTCAAAAACACTTGCCAAATTTAGTTCAAAATGGCCAGGGGGGGATAAGTCGTATCCCGTATTTATCAGATTAGAGGTGGAGTTCCCCCTGGACAAGTTAGGCTCAAGACAAAGACAAACGGCTCTGCACGTTACCACCGTGTATGTTTCTGAATTGTGATCTAAAACCAGACTACGCAGAGAAAACCTTTCCATTCACGAGGCGAATGCACAAACTCCGGAGGAAAAGCCACAGCAAAGATTCCAACTTGAACCTTCCTGCTCCGAGGCAACAGTGAAACCATCCAGCCCAACCGCAAAACAGAAATAACTAACATTAACTGTAGATGCTGTTTAGCCTGAATGGAGGTGATTAGTTTACAAGGAATTTTTTTTAATCAGACAAATAAACAAAACAGGACAGCCTTGACAGGAGGCTTGAGGTGAGGACAGATTGCTAGGAGGAAGACATTCCTGCCTTCGCTTCATCCTATTAGAAGATTCTCACTGCAGCAGCAGGAGGAGGAAAAACAGCAGACTTTCCCACCTGTGTTGTCATGTCAGTCATAAATCTGACTCAAAGCTCCTGCAGGTCTGAGCTGTCACCGAGGAAATAACCTGAGTCTCGCTTCTTTCGCCCCCTCACGGCTTCCTAGATCGGATCAGATGCAGCAGATTTAGATCGGAGGTTTATGAAAAACTAGAATAGAATAGAATAGAATAGAATAGAAATAGCCTTTATTGTCCCGCTGAGGGGAAATTCTGGTGTCACAGCAGCATCAGTACAGAAACTGAGACCAAGAAAGCCACCTGTCCTATTTTTAATTATTTAACTTTGTATTAATAAGATATGTTTTGATATTTTGTTACTCAGGTGGTGGTATTTCACCGGGAATCTTCCAAGGGACACATGCAATCTCAAGTTCAACCCCATTCAATCCTACCCAACAAGTGAGTAATGTGAAATAATGGCATTAATGATTACCTGATGTCAAGGGTTTGTTACATTTTGATGACGCTAATGTTATTTTTTTGTGTGTTGTTAGGAGTTTCCTGCGTATTCAAGCTACAGTCAGAGTCAGTACTCTCCCTACTATAACTCACATCACTACAACAGTCCCTACTTAACCAGCAGCAACATCAGCCCCGCGACGATCACAGCTCCTCTAGCTTATCAGCACCCAGAGCATTCTATCATGATGCCCAATCACAGTCCAGAGTCACATACAGGTATTTCTTTAGTTTCATTTTTAATATATATATTTTATTTATTGTTTTGTGAAGCGGTTTGTCTAGCAGATCGTTTCTCATCATACTTGCAAAATCATCTTAGATATTTCCAGAGTGGACAGAATTTAAATACAGTGCCTGAGTATTTCTTTCTTCTGCCATCAGGATGTCAGACAAACTACTACTTCTGAGGATGTTTTATAAGAGATTATTTTTCACTACAAGTATAATATGCTTCATTGTTTTAGAACAAAGTTTAGTTTCTATTAAAGCTTTACTCTTTTAGCAATGTCCCTTTTTGACAGACTAAAAAAACTGTCTTTTGAATAATGCCTGATTTCTCTACACTGTATTCAGTTAAAATCTCAGAAAGAACCAGTTTAAGTGCTTTTTTAAGGAGATTTCTATTTACTTTAGGAGATTACCACCCGCCACCCAGCCCACCAACACCAGGTAAGGAGGAGGTGATCCCAGCACGGAGGGGATCCGATGGCAAGTTGAGAGGAAGGAAAAAAGTTATTGACCCCGCTCCCCCTCTGGACTCAGATATAGAGGTAAACACGCTCTCTGGCACAGTTCTGGAAATTATCATCGTTTCTCCACAGTATTTATCTTTCCTGCGCTCTCGCACACCCTCAGATAAACTGTTGTGCGGTTGACGCTGCGTATCTGTTATTTCGCTACAGCGCGTGTTTATCTGGGATCTGGACGAAACCATCATCATTTTCCATTCGCTCCTCACGGGAACTTTCTCCTCACGATTCGGCAAGGTATGACCCTTAGCTTTGTCATTTCATGCAGAAAGACATGTTTAAAAAAAATACGACTTTGCAGCAATGGATTGGGATTTGTTGGGCTCAGAGGTAAAGCCCACCACGTTTGAGTCTCATCCCTGAACATTTTCACACGCCGGCTGTTTTGCCTTCTGCCCTCGTGTTTCTTTTCTTAATGCACAAAGGTTGTTTAGCTGCCCCGACAACCTGCAGCGTGACTGACAGTCAGCGGGACCTTTACATAAGAGACAGGCGGCTGACAAGGGGCGGACAGTGGTGCGTTTCTTGTTTTTGGCCAAGGTTCTGTGTTTTGAATTCTCACGATCCTCTTGTGGGTTGACACAAGGCTGATGGGAGTTTGAGAGCGGCGTTGCTGTTCAGTTCAGCCCCCCCCAGCAGGCTTTGCATGCTGTTGTTTCTTTTCTTTTTCCTCTCTGCCACACAGAGAGGGGCTGAGCTGAGGGAGCGAGAAAGAGACGAGCTAAGAGTTTGGGCTTTGTGAATGTGCTGAAATGGGACTTGTGTGCCAAAAAATGCCTCCCACCACATGAGCACTCCCTCACACAGCTCAGTTGGACAGACTCTGACATCAAAACTCAGACATGAGGAAATAAAGGAGTGACGGCGGAAAAACAGATTTCCAGTCAAGTGTGTTAATACGGCTTACAAGCATCTCTTTTTTTTTCTTTTTTCCTAATGTTTTGTTTCCCTCACCCTTTTGGCAGCTTTTTTTTTCTACCATTACAAGATTATTGTGCTTATTTATAAATTCCCAATTAATTTCCTATCTTCATTTGGCTACACTTACTGAGGCAACCTTTTAAACTTTTATTAATAAATAATATTTGGTTCTAAACTGGGCCCAGTCTGAGACAGAGGCGATGATGCTGTGTTGAAAGACGCTTGCTTTCACCAGTTTTGTGAGCCAAAGGTGAATAGAAAACCACACAAGGATCTGACCCCCTCCTCCAATATCATCTCATCTATTATCTCATTTATCATCCACATCAGTCCTCTGTCGCTGTGTGAATTTCTTCCCCCAGCTGTATTTTATATAAACTAAATTCTTTGCATAAGCGTAAAGGTGAGATGTGATGTATGTTTTAGGTTTTGAATTTAAAAAATTAAATTGAGTTTTCCTATTTGGTATCAAATCTAAATGTGATTACTGGTCAATATTTAAATTTTTAGTCTAACAGAAAAAATCTCTATTAAACTTTCCCTCTACATATTTCCATCCATTTTTTTCCCCTCATCATTTTCTTCTTGGACTCCTTCCTATTGATCCTACTGAACTTTTGATGCCCTTTGTCTCCAATTACTTCTGTTTTTACCCTCAGTTCGGGTAAAGGGATATGTCGTAATTACCCTACTTGTGTCATCAAGCCTTTTTTCCCCCCCCACTGTGAGCCAAGAGAAAGCCCCTGCTTGTCATTTCAAACGTGCTAATGCGACGCTCACCTTTGGCTGACACCTCTTCTCTGTTTTTGTCTCGCTGCCAGGGTTGGCTTTAAAACAATGCACCACACATACCTTCTCTCGCACACCTGCTTTTGTCGGCCCGTTTGTTTCGATGTCTCCGTTTTCAGTTGGCGATGATTTAATATTTGATTTTGAACTCATCAACTGAAGCTGATGTAATGCAAAACCTGCCTGTTTGCGGTGCTATGTTTTTATGGGAGAAAGAGTAAACAGTGTAATTGAGCCTGGGTGGTGATAAGTAATAAGTTATCTAGATATTTGTTTTATTTGGAAATCCGGTTGATAGGGTGCTTCCTCTTTAGGGATTAAATCTACTGTCTGTAGTTTTTCTAAATATGTTTCTATGCATTTTTTTAGCATTATTGCGTTTCATTATTGATTTCCCTTAATTTGCATGATAATCTCTCTAACGGTGAAGTAAATATTCTGCAAGAACTTCTTACTTTTTTATTGTTAATGTTAAAGGTGTTCATCAGTACAGTGTGCGATGAATCTGCATGATGATGCACAGTAGCTGTAACAGCTTGTTCTTATTTTACTCCTTGTGGGACTTTAAGACTTCGTTGCTGCAGAACTTGACCCTTTAGAACACCTGCGGGTTCCTGGCAGCTGAAGTTCTCAGTGGCAACTGGGTGCAAAGCCAGGCTTCTGGTTGGCTCTTGCAGTGTTGGTTTCTTTGTAGTTGGAACATTTTAGAGTTGTTGTTTTTTTTAACGAGTTGTGATAACTGAAATACTCATATTGATTCAAAGGTTTTTTCAAACACTGGCCGACATTAACTCTATGAGAATTTATAAAGATAACATTTGGCAGCACCTTTGACTGATGCATATTCACACTCACCTCCCTCCAAAACCTGTTTACGTCAGTCAGCTTGATGTGCAGGAAACTGTTGAAGAAAAAAAAAATGGCAGCTGCACTGACATCATGTCAAGAGGAATGATGTTTAATAATTAAGTTGAACTGACAGCTCTTTAGATGCCAAACATTTCAGGCAATTAGTGTCAGCCTAAACCGGTGGCTTTACGCTTGGTTTAACTATTTGAAAGAGGTGCCACCAATTTGGCTTTTGTTGCTATTTTTAGATTGTTCAAATCAAATTTGTGAAACAAATCACTTTACTGGGAAAAAAAAATAATAATAATAAAGGTATCAGTTCCTGTATGGAACAAGTCTTAAGAGTGAAAATTCCACCACAGTAAAATAAGACACATGTGCATAAAAAATATTTAAATCCAGCACAGATACGTTTACACAACAATTTGAATCTGCTTAAAGGATATTGGTGGTTTTCAGTGCCATTTTGCTTTGGACGCAGAAATAAAACATGAAGAATGCTAATTCTTCCTCCTTTATTCTCTTCATCAGGACTCATCAAAGGCTGTATCTCTGGGTTTGTGGATGGAAGAAATGATTTTCAATCTAGCAGACTCCAGACTCTTTTTCAACGACCTGGAGGTAAGTGATCAAATTTAGATAAATCTCAATAAATAAGGTCAGACTTATAAACCTTGTTTTATGTATTATCAGTACAATTAGTATCAGTCTCAAA
Source organism: Anablepsoides cearensis (assembly GCA_032275365.1). NCBI lineage: Eukaryota > Metazoa > Chordata > Actinopteri > Cyprinodontiformes > Rivulidae > Anablepsoides > Anablepsoides cearensis. The sequence goes on along the minus strand of JAUBOC010000138.1, from coordinate 6,861,459 downwards.
CACGTTGGCTTACTTCACTCACTTAAATCCACTTTTTCCTCATGAATCTTTTTTTTTATTATTCATGTTTCTTCTAAGACTTTTTTCCAGTAAGCGGGAAAACTGGAACTTATTAAATCTACCCAGCACTAAGCTCGCATAACCAGAAAACCTACCCTGTCACAGTGTATCGAGAGGTTTGACGTTTGGGTTGCGTTTTTCTTTACTTGGCACAAAAGTAACGTGGCGATCATTGCTAGAAAACCCACTCGTGTAACATCTACCTAGTGTTCTTCCTACAGCAATTTCTAAACAATTTTCCCTCCTGGAGTGACAGAAAAGCAAGAATATTAAAAGGGCGTTTTTGCAGGAATAAGTGCTCCACAGATAGACCTAATGTGCTTTACTAGAAGTGCACCTAATCTAATTTCGGTATTGATGCAACCTCTAAAAGTGATGACTCAGAAGGAAAAAAAAAGTTGCAGTTTTCATATCTAATAGTGACTGAACATTTCACGTTTTTTTTAACACACATTCTTCTACCTTGTTCTGATAAAAGGAAAAAGACTATAAAGAAGCCCAGAAAAACAGAACAAGGAAACGTTGTGTTGTAATTGTAGGTGTGTGTCTGAGTATCCGAAAGGAAAATTAGTCAAATGGGAGGAGGAGCAGCCAAAGGGAGAGGGAAAGAAGCCAACAAAGCCATTTGCAAACTCGGGTTTTATCCCTTCTTTTGTTGTTAGGGCTGAGGAAATCTCTTAACAGTGCCTCACAGCGGGCTGACAGCTCCTGCTGTTGGATCTTGAGGCTCAATTATCTTGTACTTACTGTTGTCCAACGCCAACATGTGTTAGAGCTATAACACCAGAAACTAATAAAATACATATATGTCTGCCTGAAAAATGAACAGTCAGAATTTCTAGCTGAATTAATAAATATAAAGATTGATCACTGCGTGGAGATTCTTATCAGTCAGTGTATGTTCAGAATTAAAGAGGCCCGTTTGCATGCAGTGGTCAGTGGTTGAAGATCTGATCCGATGGACTGAATCCCACCTGAGTGGGATGTGGCGACCGGCCAGTGGGAAGCGAGTCCTGCAGCGATGTTGAGGACGATGAGGTAGCGTCTCTGTCTGGGTGACTGAAACGTGATAGGAGAGCCTGTCTGTCCCGGGTCATTCCGTGACGGCTAGATGTTACACCAGGACTCATTGTGTTGTTGTTGTTGCAAACACAGTTTGTGAGCATTGATGGTTGTGGGATTTAGAAGCTCAGAGCTAATTTCTAAAAACACAAAGTAAAATAAAGCAGACAGTTTGTTGTACGAGGCGTTTTGTGTTTTTACTCTGCACTTCTTTTATGACTGACGTTGGTTTTATTTCACCCTATCTAATCCTAATTAACTGTTGTAAAATAATTGATTTATTCTCATATTGCTGGAGGTGTTTTGGCTGTGGCAACAACGTGGTTTTCGTTCTCATCACTCTGGTTGGTTTGCACCCCTCAGTGCCTTTTGAAGACATAATCTATAAAAAGCATATTTAATTGAATTTACTTTATGGTTACACAATCATTCCTTTATAATTCAAACTCTTTTTGGCAGCTCAGTGTTGGCACCTAGTTCTTGCCTCCGTGTTGTTAATTTCTCTTCCTTTTTTATTTCTGTTGTGCTGTCTCTTTCCGAGGCTCACCTGTCTGTGGAGGCCTTGGCTCTGAAATGAACATCTTGATATATCCACCCTCCTTCTCATTTCACAGGAATGTGACCAGGTTCATATTGATGACGTGGCATCAGACGACAATGGACAGGACCTGAGGTGAACCTCTACTGTTACTTTACTTACAGAGCCTCTGAGTGACTCGGGCAGTTCTTTTGTAATGTGTGAACCAGACTTGCCCTCAGAGTTTTAAGGCACCGGAGGAAAACAGCTAGGAGATGAAACGAGTAGTGAAAGCGTTCAAGCTTGTGCATGATGGGTTTTTTTTCTCTCTCTACTACTTCCACAAGGATATAGGATATCAAAGGATTATCCAGGGCCTGTATTTCAAAAAGAAAAAAGAAAAAAAAAACATATTTCTTTATCATTTCTTTTCATTTGTATATATCCCTCATGCTTAGGTATTTTTATTATATAATCCTGTTTACGCTCTTTAGAATACTTTTAGGAGGAGTTTGAGAAGGAGCCAGACTGTGACATAGTATTATTATTTTATTTCATTTCATTTCATTTCATTTCATTTTATTTTATTTTATTTTATTTTATTTTATTT
>JAUBOC010000138.1:6834724-6852571 GCA_032275365.1 Anablepsoides cearensis | reverse complement strand
CACAATCAGTTCTTGTTTAGTAAATCAGTCTCAAAACAAGATCAAAAAGACTTTTTGGCTGGATATAAGATTTTAAATCTTGGTTAGAAAGACAGTTTTTGCAGTGAAATTGTAGCCATGTTTCTCACACACCTTCACTCCTCTGCTGAGGAGTCGGATCAAGAACTTGCCAGCCATTCATATCCGACCCCAGATCTTTGCGAGTCATCCAGCACTCCACCCACACATGAAAGTTCCTGTTAAAAGATCCAAAACACCACAATTAAGGCCACTTGAATGAGCATCGATGAAAATAAATGTCATTGACGTCTTCACATTGGTACGGGGGGGTTTGAGCTTTGCTCACCAAATGCTGTCTTTGCTGTAGTTCAGCTTCTGCCCCGTTTCACTGTAGTGCTCCTCAATCACCAGGTTGGCGTTGGTGTCGTGAGCAGAGTTGTAGTTCGTGACAACACGGCAAGGAATGCCAAGAACTCTCATGACTAAAAGAGGAATAAAAACAGAGGCGCAGACATTTACGTAAAAGTTAGAAACACCTTCACAATAATTAACAGCAATGAGTGCTGCAAGTTAATCCTGATCATCAAGGTTTTTTTTTTTTTAATGAAGATGGAGACTCGTGATTATTAAAAGCAACTGCAGGAAACTATGCTATCAGGATGTACCTGTGCACATGACGGCCGCAAACACCCAGCACTGTCCATACTTGACTGGGTTGTAACCAAACTTCGCCCACTGTTTCAGAATGTCCCCACTTCCTGCCCACTTGGAGGGATGGACACCTTCTTTGAAGTCTTTAGACCAGTTTCCTTTCAGAACGCCACGGTCATCCTCACAGTTGATCTGAGGTTAAGAAGAAAAGAAAAAAAAAAACAATTTTTAATTTTTCAAAAGCAGGTTTAGGCATGACACGCAGGCCTGCCTGCCAGCTGGAACTGCAGAGCTCCGTCTGCCGTGTGACATTTTAATGTGGAGAGCATGTTTTATGATCTGCCACACCTTGTTTGGATAAATGATGCTGCTCATGATGTCATACAAGCGGTGAGAAAGAACACTTAATTGATGTGTCGTTCTCACGATCGGTTCACACTCACCATGGCAGAAACAACGCGGCTGATGTAGACGGGGTTGTTTCGTTTCAGGTAGTCCTTGGTTCTGTTCACCTGGTGCTGTGGGCTGACTTGGAGCAGATCCAGGCATGCCTCCAAAACACCAGGCTCATACTGTGCAGGGGGGGGGATATAATAATCATACTGTTGTTGGTGTGGCTCAAAGTAAACAATGACATGTGTGCAGCGGCAAACACAATCTGTAAAAATAAATAATAAATAATCAAAAAAAAAAATTTCAATTACCATATCAAAGGACCATGGTCTCGACACAGGATTCATCCAGGTCCCCATGAACAGCAATCCAGAGTCACTCAGGACATATTCTTCCCTCTCATCCTCAAATGGAATGAAAACAGCATCCTCTGAAAGATGTGCAACTTTTATTTAGAACAGCTAAGTGTTTATTTCTTAAAATAGCATTCAGTAAAACGCACAAACAGCACAGCAGCCATATATTCAGAGTAGTGGCACTCGAATTCACATCAATCTGTAAATGATTAACTTTGTGTGGTAATGATTGAAAGTTTGTCCTCTGGTAGAAAAAGCACTGAGTGAACGTGGCTTCTCCTGCAGTTTTATGTTAGCTCAATAAGAAAAACAGCCTTAAACATAAACAAAGATCTTTCTTTTTGTCTTTTCAGGAGCCAAATAGTTTTACTCTGAAAAGGTTTGGAAACATCTTAAATTTGAAAATAAGAAAATTACATTTAGATATAACAAGACTAGAAAGATCCACATATGAATGCTAAAATCACAGATAAGAATATCTGTGCTGTGGAGAGTGTTTTTTGGTGTGATGCTAAACCATTCCGTTATTACATTTCTTTTAGAGAGCAAATCTCAAATTTAAACTAATGAATTTGTCTCTGTGGTTTTTCAGATTACGTTTAAAAGGGCTAAATTTCCAGATTTAAGAGTTATAATTTGGTTGAAATCAACATAAGAGATAAGCTTTAAGAAGTTTTTTTTGTTTTGTTTTGTGTTTTAAAAAGCATAATAACTTTTTTTTCATATTTTTTTATTTTAAATTTTCATTTGTAAAAAAAAAAAAAAAAAAAAAAATCATCACATAATTAAGATTTGCAAAGAAATCACTGACTCCAACAAAAAAACATTCTGCAACCATTTAAATGATCTACACATTTCTGATGAGTTCTAACATATAAGTAATATTCGACTTGGTCACACTCACCAGAACACCAGGGGTTGCAGAGAACAACGAAACTGCCAGACACACAACTCCCCTTGTTGTTCTGTGTGTACAAACACAGCTGGAACTTGTAGCAGCCCACCGAGGCGAAGGCAGGGGATGAGATGAAGATGGAGAGACTATGGGAGGTCGAATTGTTGGAGTCTATGCAGGCATTCCAAGGTGCAGACGATTCCTTCCTAGAGAAAGTGACCGGCATCAATGTATAAAGCCCACCTTAGAATAAAAAAAATAAAAAAGAGACCGTTTTTTAGTGGATAAAACTGGTGAAAAATAACATCACTTCAAACAAATATTGACCTGCAAATATTGAGATTAAGCCTGTTACCTAGCATCACGTCAATCTTCAGAGAGTCAGTGGTGGGGTTGAAGGGCCGGCCCTTAAACTGGACGCTGATCCTGAATGGGTCTCCTCGTCGCACCACCAGAGAATTGGAGGTGCTGAAGCCACCTGTTCTGTGTCTCTCCCGGTTTTCAGATAATTCCAAGTTGACATGGTGAATACTTAAGTCTGCAGAAAGAAAAAAGAAAAGAAATTGCAGTTTCAGACATTGCAACTCAAAATACATCCAATTGGCCAGTCTGATAGTAAAATAATGTGCAAGAAAAAGAGAGTAACAAAGAGAATCAGAAGCATCCCTGAGACAAGTCTCACCTTCCATGTGTCTTTGTCTCTAAACAGTATCAATGTGCTCCTGCAGTCCTCCTCTTCCTTTATATAGACCTGAACCTCAACCCCTCCCAGCAGCATTTCAGACAGCAGTTAGAAAGGAAACAGGTTTTTCGTAGATGGTTCCTAACGCCCTCAAGTGTTTTATCAAAACATTAAAGACACACCTCCAAGCCAGTTGTGTGACATCTGTACAGCTTCCTGCACAGAGTGTACATATCTATGATGCGTAATCAGACTCACCCACGTCAACAAAAGAGAACGAGGCTTCAGTGCCGGTTCCTTTGGGTGAACTCCTACAACATGCTACTCTTGCAACATAGGTATGAAACATGAAGGCAAGAATTTGATGCTATTTTCAATTAGTTCACATATTTAGACACAGAGTTCTTTGCACACATTAGATGTTTTTCTTTACTATATAAAGTCTGAATGGAAGAGCTCTGAATTTTTAGATAATTCTTGAAACAACAGCTATAAGAATAACTTTTTTTTATGATAGTTTCCTCCAGCATTTTAACACTAAGCTGTTGTATTATGCTGTGTTGTAATCTTGAGCCAACAGTTTGACTTGAACAAATAACACTGTTAATTTAAAAGGGATTTAAAAAATGTAAAGGCTTGTTGCTTAGCTTACTAAATAACAATGTTCCTTTGTCCAAATCATCAACTTATAATGAGCTAGTTTGAACAGTTCAATGGTTAAAATCCCCAAAGTACATTTCATACTGCTTTATAATGCAGATCCAGCATTTCTACTTGTATTTACAGCTTCTTGTTTGATATGAAAAAAAGCTTTATCTCCATCAGATGGACTCATCTGCTGCTAATGGCTGGTATCTAATGTATTGAGCAGAGCAGACTGCCCTTTTTTGGCGGGGTGGAGTGTCATGTTGAAATCACATCCAGTCATGCGAAGATATTCACCGTGTCCCAACATCACCTTAAAAAGGATGACAATGAAAACATGTCAAACCAACTAGAACAGCGGAAGAAACGTGCGCGCAAAAGAAAACACGCTCTGATCAGAACATTTCATACAGTTCAACTCGCTTTAGATGAGAACATGTTTATCATTAGAGTCTTGCAGGATGAAGATTTCATTTATTTAGTGATCAATTTTAGACATATTTTTTTTATTATTGTTTAGCCTTTACATATCAATTTAATTTACTTATTTTATTTAGGACGGTTAAGTGTCCAGAAGACACACTGTACAAATGAAAGTTGGATGACATGCTGCTCAAAACTTTCGATTTGTTCCTGTTTTTTTTTTTCCAAGAAAATGGGGTCAACTATCTAAGACGTACACACCAAAGGGATGAATCCTGATAACGTAAATGATCTCCTGGTCACGCTCTAGAGATGTTCCAACAGTTATGAATTTTATAACCATGAAATTCTTGTTCCTTTAAGGCTCACCTGTAATTATCTTTAATCCCGTCTTTCATTTTCAGCTCTCCTGACGTCAGTCACCTGATGATTAATGACTTGGAAACAATGACACGAGGGGAGAACAATTTAATGAATGTTGGCAGGTCTAATTAAAACAGAAAAAGAAAAAAGTTTCATGTGCTTGCAGAAAATCTGAAATCTACGGAAGCCAAGAGCGGCCATTTTCAGCGAATAATGATTTTCCATGGTTTTCTCATAACGACATGTCAATATATTATACATTACGATATATAAACAATATATGAAGTTTTCTCGAGATAAGATGTTAATTTCCACCATTTTCCTCTTGTGCATCATTCAGTAACCACTGAGACAGCATGGTCCCCTAATTAATTAATTCCAACCAAACTAAGTATGCTGATCAAGTTAATTTTTCAAGTCACAATAAAATCCCAACACGCTGTAAGTGCATCATTAATCACTCTGCAAACTATATTATCTGCATGAGTTCATGTCAAAGGAGAAACATTTCACACTTGGTGCAAAGTAAGGTTGGAAAAGCATCAATCCAGGCTTTTCAAGACAAACCAGGAACAGGTTTTACTGTTGCAGTTTTTTTTTTATTCCACCCTTAATAAATAATTATACAATCATGGCACACCTTCAGGCACTCAAAAAAGAAAAAAAGGAAATACTTTGACATGCACACCTGTATTTATTTATTTTTTTAATTAAGCCTCCACAGTATTTGGGCACATTCAGCCGTGTGAAATATTTCGTACATCCAAACAAATAGTAGAAAATAGTACTTTGTTGGTTTGCATACAGCTTTGCAGAAAATAGAGAATCTGTGAAATTGTCCACTGATCCTCCTATGCAAAGAGCATCTGTGTCAGATATAAATAGATTACCCCACAGAAAAATTAGATTTAAAATTTGGTCCAACTTAGAAAAAACATTTCTAGGTTTTCAAACATTATAGGATTAGCACAAAATGACCAACATAATAGACAACCTTAAAAGGAAAGCTGAGGTGAGAAGTTTAATTCTAATAGTAAGTTTTAATAAATGTGCATTTTATAATGTTGGATATGTTCAGTTTATTTAAAGAATTTTAAACAGAATTAGAAGAGTGTCTCATCTGAAAATAACACATTTGTTTTAACGTTGCAGCAATTTCAGAACACTAAATTATTTATTCTTGTTTAATGTCAAATGTCATTTTTGTGTGACACTTGAGCATTTAAAATTTAAAGTAATGAAATGTAAGGAAAGCCAAAATATTACAAAACAATTTTCAAAGTTATGGTTTGCAAACTTAGCTGGCTGGAAAATTAAACAAAAAATTAAATCGACAAATTAAAACAGTGAAACAAACAAACAAAAACATATATTACAAACAGTGATCCAAATATATTTTGGCATACAAAACAATGAATTATATTTGGAATATAGATTACAAAAAATTAATGCAATTATCACATCCTAAAGAAGATATCCCCAAAAAAACAATACTACAGCTTCATTTGGGAGGGGCAGTCCTTGGTTTGTTATAAACAAGAAAATCTGAGATGTCATGCCACATATTGCTGTCGTGGTAGAGATAAGTCATGGAGGACTGAAGGGACGGCTGAAGAGTGTGTGGGTAATACTCAAACAGCCACAAGACGATGCCCCAAACCAGTGTGGCAAAAAGTGGGAAAGGATCGCGTTTGGGTGCGGGGACGAATCCTTTTTCTACAGCCAGTCGAGACAAGGCAAACAGGATTCGAGACAGCAGATACATGTTGATCTAGATTGATTAAGAAATGACAGAAAAAACTGCTTTAATAAATCTGGACAAGAAATCCAGCACCGAATCTACCACTTTGTCTGCTCTAAATTGTTTTATTTATATGCAATAAAAAGTCAAACGGTCAGGGAAGACATGTGGTTACTATATGAACTAGCAATTAAAAATGCATGAACAAAATCAAATAGACAAAAAATATCTGCAAACAAAGGCAAGAAATTAGTTCTTTGAAACTGAACAAAGAAGTCAAATGTTACCATGTAAATTTATTTGGACAGTTTTCAGTGGAAAGTAGATTGGATGTTGTCAAAATTATTTTTCACAAAGATTAAAAAGTCATGAAGACAGTAAATCTTATCAGCCGATGAAATTGTTTTGAGTCATATCTGTGATTTTATTTAAGTAAAAGGGATTTAATACCCTGAAGTGCTTTTATTTCCTCCTCTGTAAGGAAGCAGGGACATACTGGCCCAATAAGAGAGGGGTTTGACCTGCAGTTTGCCATACCTGACTGTTGATATTGTTGTTGTCTCCAAACACTAACCATCCTCCAACACAGGCAGCTAGAAAGGAGTGAGACTGTTGGCTCTTTCCTTGGATCTGCTGCTGTAAGGCTTGTAGACCTTTGTATGTGAACACGAAGCACGCCAGGTTTCGAGAGTGGGTGTACGTGGCTTTGAGAATGGCTCTGAGTTTGTCCTTCAGACTGTTTGAAGAAACCAAATTAAAGACATGAGTGACAACAGGATCTTCGCAAAAATTGCATAAAAATATAAAAGGTAAGATGGTTTTAATGGATTACTTACCTGCCGCTTCTAAACAGAAATGTCATAACCAGGGCGTGAGGTGCTCTGATCTTGGCCCCATATCTGAGGCATAAAAAACATTTATGACAAAGTCTGATTTACAAAACCTGCTCAGGCTATATAAAGCAAACTAAACTTCTGAAACTTATATATAAACAGATTAAGTTAAATTACCTCTTGAATTAATATGGCCCTGCTATATATTTTTTTATTTTATTTTTTTCAATACAAGGGGATCACATAAGTACAGTCCAAGCTCGTACCTACTGAAGTTAGTGTAAATTATTAACAAATAGTACATTACTGTCGTTAGATTACAAATTTGTTCACTCACACGGCGCCGTTTCTGAATCCCTTCAAAACCGCCAGGGCTGCTTTGTATTTCTCCTGTTGTAGGAGATTATTGACTGTATACAGAACCGTTTTTATCAGGTCAGGACCCGCCATGACTGTCAATTAATCCGAGTGGGGACACAAATAAGCGTCGGACCATATCTATTGTGTCACACTGAATCTGCACCGTAAGGATATATGAGCAACATCACAAGTTCCCGTTTCAACGTTTGTAGTAATGATTCATAGTAAGGGAAAGTAGACAAATGAGGACAAAAACAAACTCTCATATAGTCTTTGAGTCTCTATGTGAACGAAAGACAATAAAATAAAATAAAATAAAATAAAATAAGCAATCAATTTTCTGCACCTTTGTTAAAGGCTGCAGGTAAAGGCAAAGTTTCACTTTATATCCGGTTCTTTGTTAAGTTGTTTAGTGCAGTAGACACGCTGGCTCAGTTAATGGGTTGGGTGCCTTTGTATTCTCAAATAATGCATTGATTAAAGTAATGTGGATTAACAAACATTCTCCTGAAAACAGTCATTTGGAATATAACTGATGAACTTTGAAAGAGCTTCAGGAAATCTGAAGATATTTTGAGATAAACAACCTTCAAAACAAGTCTGGTTTATGGAAAGTAAAATATAAATAACAAAAGTCAAATTTTACCACACTTTCAACATTTTATTGTTTTTTTTTATTGTCATCAATCAACCCCGGTCAACAATACATACAACTCATGTTCTTAATAAATAATATTCACTCACTGACTTTTACTTATCAAAAGTTAGAGCTAAGAAAGAAAAACAGTGATTACACAATTGGACATTGAGTTGCGATGTAATTTTTACTACTAAAATACACTTTTGCATATTTCTGTACAATTATCTGCCCTGTGATCAGGAACATAGTGAGGCTTAAAAGAAAAGAAAAGTGGTTAATTCAATCAGCTTAAGTGTCAATGCGCTGCTATAAATTGTAACCTGTTACAATATTTAACAGTAAACATTTTTTTCTCCAAAATAATCTCTTTGCACAGCAGTAGCTAAACAGTCCTTGTGCTCGAACTGGATGACAGTGAAAGAATACAGCTAAGATCGAGTGAAGAACTGGATGTAGTTAAAGACAAAGTGGGAAATGATCAGTGAGGGAGTGCTGCACGGTCAGTTAGTACAACCAAAATCTGATGTTTAAAATGTGTGGGTACATTCCAGTAAAATCTGCTCGTTTCTCTACTTACATGGAAATTAAAGGGAAGTTTGCAATTTTTTTTTGCATTTTCACAATTTGAATCATTCTGCCTGTACACATTGTCACCATCTAAAGCTCTGACAATAAGTCACTGAAGTTTTTGCATCATGAATTCAGATCATTTTAAGTTAAACAAAAGCAGATGCACATAAATACAATTTTGAATAAATATAAATCAGTCATATTAACAGGCATATTATTGAACTCAAAGCAAATTTTATTTCTGGCAGCAATGTCAGTAGTTAACTGCTGATCTTTTCCGTAATTTCAAATGTCACAGACGTCAGAGTCAAATAAAATCCAGGGACCATAAACAACTTCTAAGCAAGATTTAAGTTGGCAGCTTATTACAGACTTATAAAAATAAACAGCTGGACTTATGTACAAATTCTATAATAAAGGTTAGTTAGTCAAATAAAAGACAAAAATATAAGACTGTGTGTGTGATATTAAAAAAAGGTAACTTCCCTTAAAAGGTTTGTAAATGAATTTGTTACATCTTAGAGTAGTCTGGTTCAACTAAAAGACATATAAACCAAAATACAAATTAGAAAAATCATCCCTCCCTATAAAACTAGGGTTTCTTGAAATGGATCTGAACCTTAATCATAAAGAGCTCCGCTGTCTGGATAATTTAAATGTATCAACAGATTTGTTTTATGCCTCGTCAGAGTATTTACATAAGCTGTATGAATCAACCGTTGAAACCTTTAGAAACTTGCATTTTCATGTCAATTATGGGATTTAGATCAAGTCCGAGAAGTCAGCCCTGTCAAACAAAGTCACGCTCTTTATTCTTAGATTTAAGTTATACAAGGTATAAGGGCTATTGTTAAGGACAACACTTTCTTACTTAACAACCAGCATAAAACTGACAATGATTCAATGGGAGGAGGTCATTATTTAACAGACCAATCCTCTTTAACAACTACACATATTCTTAAGGTCCCACGTCATCAGTAACAGCTTAATGAAATCAAAATCACAGTTTCTATTTCCCTGACTGACAAAGAGGTGAGCTTTCTTGGTCTAAAAAGCTTATACTGTATATACAGCAGTGACGGTTATGGGAAGGTAAAATGTTGTAAAGTACATATTAACCAAAAACAATTCCCACTAAATACATTTTAAAGTATGCTATATGTTCTGTACTTCACATTGGAGTTGAAATAAACAGTGAATTCTAAGTCTTCCCAAATGCTTAGTAAAAACTGACTGAACAAAGCACTGAAAGTCTGATTCCATCATTGGCAAAAATGTCTTCTACAAAACTATTGCACATAAAAATAGCCTCTCTTAAGAACAATCACAACAATCTTGCCACTCAGAAAACCCATGTGCAAACTAGTTTAACTTTTGAACTCAGTATAAAACTAAGAATTAATTATGCCAAAAATAACAGAAAGCATTATTGCAATAAGAATCGTAACAATTATCTAAGTTGATTTAAAAAAATGCATATATGCTACAGGAGACAATATCATCAGTCATTACAAAAATATTCATTATTTCCATTTTCCATCAACAGAAAGAAACATGTCTTAGAGAGCCCAAATCATAAGAGATATTCCTTTTAGATGCTAGTTTTTGTGTTGAAGATGAATGGTTCAGACATGTTTCTCTCCTCACATTTTAGTGGTGAATAAAATCAAAGAGGACGTTCTGCTGCACAGACTCTGTTATACGTGTAGAAACTACACTTACTCAACATACAGCAAGTGCAGACATGATGGTGAGAGAGGAATCAAATCTCTCTGTTGCCAGGGGGGGTTTGTGTGCAGCACAGTGAAATCAAGTGAATTAGATAAGAACAGATCATAAAGGTAAAAGGAATATGAGGCAGAAAATTAGCAGGTCCCTTGTGGAAAATTTAATTTTTTTTAACAAAACTGATTTTTTTTTTTTTAAGATGCTCTTAAGACTTGACTACGAGCGTCTTTTAGTTGGAGAGAGAATCTGCTGGAAAAGTGCTTTTATAGTTTAAATAGATATGGCTCATTAAAAGCCACCACTTCTTTGTTCCCTCTGCAGGTTGTTGGGAAACTCTCGTTACTCCTGTCCAAATCCTTCCGTTTCCTCGATGGCAAACATGAGTTTCTCCTTCAGCTGCTCATAGCTCTTATAAGGAGGAAGGTCCAGACGATTAAAGCTAAATGAAAACAAACAATAGTGAAACTTCACACAATGACTTAAAATACTGTATAATCATTAACTTTTTGGGGGGGCTACAGTAATATAGCATGGCATGGTTTAAGAGCACCTGCAAAATAAACACCTCAACATTTAAACTTGTGATTTTAACAGGAAATTAAGTGAGTAGGTGAGATATGACTAAAATTACCTGATTTTAAATTCATACCATCAGTTTTTTTTTTCAATTTTAAACCATATATACTTTCAGCTAAATGACTGAAAAATAATGGAAAAACTGGTCTTACCACGTGTGGCTTCGTGGAAGCCAGTTTTCTTTGCCCACTTTCTCAATGCAAAACTTCTGTGGGCCATTGCTTCCTGTATTTATTAGCCACAAAGTCACAAACAATTTTAGACAGAAAAGATGCATGCAGTGCGGGGGAGTGTGTCATTTATTGTTTTCATACCCATTAAGTCAGCAAAGCCACCCACAGGAAGACGACAGGTTCCAGTAACAAACTGCAGGAGCCTCATTCTTTTTTCATTGTCCATCTCTTTCACAAACTGCCAACAAAACACTTGTTTTAGTATCAGCAAGATATTTCACCGTTTAATGAGCTTGGAAACTGACTTATAGATTTTCACTAGTTCGAATGTGTGTTTTATGAAACTACTAACGGTAATATTTATGTGTTCAAAACAAACCTGCCAGAACCAAAGGATCTGCTTGCTACTTCGAGCATAATGTCTATAGATTGTGTTTCTCTGCCAGTCCACCAGATCTATCTCTTGCATTCCACAAAGCATCACCTAAAAAAGGTAAACACTGTTTTTAAAAAGTGAAATGAGACCAAATGTAAAAGATAAAAAGTTGTGGTGAAGTTAGGCTTAGTTACATGCATACATATCTACACTGACCAACAAAATCAAACATTCCAGCTTCATGAAAGGCTGTAGAAATAACATTTAGTTACATCTGTACCTCCAGTTCTTTGGCATCAAAGTACTGAAGGTACTGCTGTGGAAGAACTTCATTAAAACCCTCAAAGAACGCCTGCGTCTGCTCCTCCACACCTCTCGACAGTCTCCACTCAGCCACCAGCCTGTGCACAGAGAAATAAGTACAACCCAATTACGTTAACATTACATCCTGGGAGAATGTAAAAATACTTACATTATTATTTGGTAAGAAGCAGCAGAAAACACAGCTGTACCTGATATATTCCTCCTTATTTTCCTCAGTTACTTGGATGTTCCCTCCGTCTGGTTTCAGTTCGTGTGTAGTGACCTCGCCCAGGATCTCCTTGTCCACAGAGAAGAACATCTCCAGTCCACACTCTTCAATATTATTATCCCTACAGGCCACAGAAACATAGTCATTATCAATAGGAAACAAATTCTGCTGAAGATCAGAAACTGAGTAATGAGCAAAGAAATTGGCAACATTCAGCAGTGAGTGGCAAAATAAATGTCAGCAAGTTTACTTTTTTTAATACAGATATTTATGAGCTACTGCTGGCTTTTTCTTTAGATTTATTGTTATTTTTTGTGTACAGTGCTCTGAGACAATAGTTGTTGTGACTTGGCGCTATATAAATAAACTGAACTGAATTGAATAACTTACTTGATCCATATGAGAGAGTTATAAAACTCTGGATCTATGGACTCCAAGTCTTTGAGAGCCAGCGGTTTGTTCAGAATACGCTTGTAGAAAGGCAGCGAGAAACCTGTGTCAATGAATTTCCCATGAAACAAGGCCTAGAGAGAAAAAACACAGACGTGTGAGAAAAGAGATGCGTCTAGAAAACAACTAACTCTCAACAGAAAATGTTTCAATATTACAGCAGTGAAATTACCATAAAATATCTATGTAATTAAATTAAAATAATTGACATTCTTCAGAACTACAAGGCATTTTCACTGGCCTGTAGGTATTATGATTTTAGGTTCTAATCACAGAAAATGAACTTGAAATAGAGTTGTGTAAAACTAACTAGCAGGCTCGCAAAGACTAAGACATTTTGTTAAAAAAATAAACAACAGGTACCATGGCAATGAAGCGCCCTATGAACTTGAAGTATTTGAGGTGATCGGGGTTGATGTAGGATGCCGGGTTAATCTGAAGACAGTAGTTGTCCTTGCCAGCATACTCAAACAAACAATACATGGGATTCAGCACTTCATGAGAAAGCAAGAAGAACCACTCTCTGAAAGAAAACCACAAAGAATGAAACGGCGTGTAAGTGCAAGTGGTGGAAGTAGTCATAAGTGAATGAATAGAGTCATAAAATATCTTGATGTTCAGGACTTCCATGAGGAATCATAAGATGGTATGTTGTTATTTTTAGAACAGGGTTAGCTTTTCGTCAAACTTGGGTGTTGTCAAGAAAAAGCTACAAGTGGGAGCCACACACGCCCCGATAAGTCACACGGCTGGACACACCTGGCTGCACGGACAAAAACAATTAATAAAAAAATGAAATTACCTGGACACACCTCCATAGTCCAGACCTTCTTCATCTGGAAATATAATCCACAATCTCCGCCTTAAATCTTGAGGGTGGAAACTCATGATCTTTGAAAGCAAAACCCAGAATTAAATCAGTTACACACACTTAAAACAAGATGTCATAGTTAAACCCAGGAACAAAGAACATCATTTTGATTGGCTTACCTGTTGAAATGAATCCTCAAACAATGTTTTTCTTGAGACAGTAATCTTAATATGCTGAGGCATTGACAATTGCTAAAAGAAAAGCAGCATGAAAAAAAAGCTATTTAGATTTAAGACAGGTAGAATGTAGAAACTGAGTATGTTGTGTCTTTAGATGCTGTAATAATGTAACATATATAGAAATAATGGCAAAAATGATCACAAAGCTAAAAGCTCACACTGAGGTGAATAAAGGAACATACCTGACACCAGAACCTGAAGTATTGCACTTTAGCTTTAAAATCCCTAACATAGGTTATCTGTGGGCCATTTTCACTGTAAGGAAACATAAACAAATGGTTTACCTTTTAAAGTGAATTTAAACATTTAAATAATTGATCAAAGAGTAGTGTTAGAAATGTTTGATGACCAGCAAACGCTCTGATCCTCTAAAGGCTGCATTTAATTTGAGATACTTACAGTGAGGACTTTCCTGTGCGGGGGTCAATGTAGGTTGTCGTTCTCCTGTTATGATCTACGAAGTAAGGAATCCCGTCCACAGTGAACCTCATCTCCCAACCTTCTGGCAAAGGTTTGTCATTCAGGAGCCTGGGAAAACAAAACAAAAAAAAAACTGTAAATTTATAGTAAATTAAAAATATCAACAATTGTAATATGTGTTGAAAATATTTAACATAAAACTTGGATGAGGGAAGATAAAAATTGGACCTCAAAAAATAAAAGTGGATCTTCTTAAAAATGACAGATAATCGATGCTCAGGAGCTCATTTACTTTATGCATTCATAAACTTCAATTCAAATGTTTTTATGTAGATTGTTTAGTCGTACTTTTGTATGTATTCATTTTAATTACAAGTGCTTTTGTACAGAAGAGTACTCCTCTATGTAAAAGACAACAAACGTTTGTCAAAGCAAGGCCTTAAAGGTCTACCTCAGAACCTTTAGTCAGTATTTTTTTTACTTGAAACTGAACAAAATGCTGGCAATTAATGCTTTTCAAAGACAATAAATGAAATCTGCAGGTGTGTCAAGTAATGCTGGCAGAAGCAGCTAGATTTATGAAACACACAGAAAGGAATGTACTCACCCTTGTGTCCTCGGGTCCTCCCACTGTGTCGTTCGAGTTGGGTGATGAACAAAATATACTCTGCCATTGGTGTCTGTTCTCTTCTCTACAGTAAAACAGAAGATATTTTATGTATATCAGCATCAATCAGTTATAATGCACTTTTACTACTATCATAATGTATCTTTAATAAAAGATGGGAACACTTGTATTAATTATATTTACCCCAGCCATGCGGTAGAGGGCCCAGTGGGTCAAACTCTTTAGTAGCTGTAGCAGCAAAATGATCCTGGAGCTGAACAGAAGATAATTCAGGACAAATAACACATTTTAATTAATAAAAATAAACATCTGTGGGATCTTATCTGGCCTTATTATTTCTAAATCTGTTAAATCTTAGTACAAGTATGTTATAAAATAGATAATGTTGCAGTATCTTACCTAGTCCTACTATTAGAGAGAAAAAAAAAAACTAACCATAGTTTTTAGGTAATTTACTATTCTTACCCCGTAGATAAACCTCTGGTTAAACTGCTGCATTGCTCCCTGGAGCTGGCTGCGCTGATGCTGCCATTCTTCATAGTTACGAACAGACTCCTGTGTAGGTCGCTGCCACGTTGTAGTTCGTGTTATGTGGTCAACATAATAGACTCTACCCATTGGGTCCACTCTTCGCTCCCACCTGCAAGAAAAAAATAAATGAAAAGACGATGGAGCCAAATAGATGAACATTCCGCAAGTGTTTATTGAACAAACATCTCAAAACTGCAAACAGCTTGCAATTAAACAACTGGATAAGCTAGGAACACTAACTGCTTCTTGATAATGTAATTTTACAGTAATTGTGCAAAATCCAACAGTGACAAAAAAAGTTTATTGATATTTGATATCTAAATTATAAAAGAACTTTTTGTTACCCTGTAGGCAGAGGCTCAGGCCTATCCCATGTTGTCCTTTTCTCAATGTGGTCCACAAAATACACCCGTCTATTCTGGTCCATTCTTTGCTCCCATCTATAAAGACAAAGAAATATCAAACAGATTGTGATGGTTTTTAAATCAGCAGGAAGCAATGATCTTTAGAAAAAATAAAAGACATAACTTCTAATACAATCTTATTTATAGCTTCAGGTTGATGGGGTTAAACGTATCAAAAAATTCAATTATGATAATTAAAGTCAATTTACACAAATCATCTTAAGTCATGGCACAAAAAAAATCAATTTTTAAAGTAATTTATTCAAGTTCAACTCAATAAATTCAGATTAAATATTGTGCTAATTAAAAATAATCAATTGCTTTTTACCCTGGTGGCAAGGGGCCGGTGTTAACCGGAGCGATTCTGGGAGCCGCTGTTATGGCGCCACCTGGTTTGGGAGCACTTGGTGGCTGAGAGGAAGCTGCTGTTGCTGCTCGAGCACCTGATTCATCCAGTTGGTCAGGACATCCGCTTGCTGATGCCTGAGAGGAGCCGTCGGAAGCTGGAGCTTCACTCAGCTCACTGGGGGAAGAACTACTGGAAGAAGCTGGCAACAGACGGGATAACAAGAGGGAAGGTTGAAGAGTCAACTAGTCTGAATAAATCTGTAAACTTTACTTTGATCAGTATGCACGGACAGATGAGTAGCATTTTGTTTGCGTAAGAAACATATAATTTACTATGTGTTCTGAGCATATATTCATCTTTCCTTACTTGGTGAGGATGCAACTTTGTGAGGCATAGAAGGCGGAGGTCTGGCAGGTCTAGGAGGGCGTGATGTGTTGGATGCTCCTGGAGACACTGAGGCAGAACCTGTACTGCTAACAGCAAGACCATTGGGAACAATGACCCACTCATCTGAGTCACTGGATGGAGAAGTGTCCCTGCTTGATCTAAACATAAGACAACAATGAAAATGTTGATAAACTTTTTTGTTTTTAAACCCAGACATGGAATTTTAAATCAAATTTTTTTCCAATTAACACATCAAATTTAGAGTTTTGCATAAACGCATACAAGACCTGTTGCTGGTGTTGCCATTTTGTTTTGCATTTCCATTCAGAAGAACACCTAAAATGAAAACAAATCAATTAAATTCAAATTAAGAAACTGCAATATACTATTAAACTCAAAATCTAAGCATTTTCTTTGAATACAAACTAAGGTTTTGGTATACCAAAATTATCATCTGTACAAAATGTTGTATGAAGAACATTATAGCTGAAAATTATATTTCTACCAACCCCTAGTGGCAAAAAGCATGTAATGACAACTCTGTTTAAGATAAATGTTGTCATACACACCAGAGTCAAAGTATGTGCAACATAGTAGAAATCATATCAATTGGTTAACTTGGCTATAAAAAATAAACTACTCAAAACTCATTAAAGCATTGTACTATCATTAAAGATACATTTTAGAAATGCAATTATATTCAGGTTATTTCAATGGTGTGTTCCGTACCCTGTTCTCTCTCAGCTGAGGCAAAGGCTTCTGGGTCTACCTGCATGCCGTCCAGACAGACAGACAGGTCCCCTACAACATCCTGAGGGTCTCTGTCAGAGCACAGCTGCAAGCTCTGCACCACCTCACACACTTTGGAAAGGACAAAATGTAATATTCAAAAGCTTGACAACAGATTAACAATAACAATTTATAAAACAAAAACAAAAAACTCTAACTCTAAATAAACCTAAGATAAATTAAACATATTCCTAAGAGTTTTACCACATAATTGACCATAATCCTCTGACTTTTACAGCCTGCTAGTTTTGTCGCTTTAAAGATGGCATATTCTGTCAGTTCAAATTACTTAAATCACATGAAGTGTTATTGGTTTTATTGGTATTTGATGTCAAGCCAATAGCAAGCAGCACAATTTATTTGGGGTGCAACGATACAGAAAATTCCCAATTCGGTTCAGTTTGCTACTTTTGTCTCACGGTTCGATATTTTTTTGATACAAAAAATTACAATTTCTATGCCCTTCTTAACTTGCAATTTACTGAAATTATTTATGAATATTTGTTTAACCTCAAACGTACAGTTTTAAAATTAAAAGTCACTGAAACAGTATGTTTCTCAGTGGATCTGCATTTGACAATGGAACCAACGTGGAGTAGTAGAACACAAATCCACTGAGCCTTCAGCACAGAGCATCTTCAAAAGATGCGTTGATAAAATAAATTTTAAATCTGCATTGTTCGATGCATAGTGTGTATTGAATCTAAAGCACTGTGCTGAACAGTTTCATTCAGGTACATGTATTGTTGCACCCCTACAACTCATGTTTTGTCATGATGACCAGGGCCCGTATTTATCAAACTTCTTAGAATTACTCTTAAGAAAGCTGCTAAGAGTGGACTTAAGTGTAAAATAATTCTTAGTTAAAAGCTGAGAGTAAAAGTCAGTTATCAAGAGTCTCA
>JAUBOC010000138.1:6794362-6809484 GCA_032275365.1 Anablepsoides cearensis | reverse complement strand
GGCAGTTCTGAAGGCAAAAGGGGGTCCAACCCGTTACTAGCATGGTGTACCTAATAAAGTGGCCGGTGAGTGTATATCCACTAGCAACTTCTTTCGACTCGGGTAAACGGGTAAAGATAATGGAAGGATATATAAATATAATGTTTATTATATTAAATTTTAGCAGCATTTCAATGCACAATTTTTGTCATGAGGAAATACTGGCAGCATTCTGCAATTAGAGTAATACAGAGCTTAAAGGATTTTTGATGGATTTTACACTTGCCTATTTTAAATTTTTTTAGTTTGCAGCAAACAGCTAAATTCCTGTATTGTGTGTTTCATATTAGTTTTTACAAACTTGTTTGCGAATTAAATAACCTGTGCATGTAGTTTCTCGTGAAATGTTGCCAAGAATAAAGAAGCAAAGATCTATGCCTTTTAAAGAACATTTTATTCTGATGGCTTTAAAGATGAATCCAGGATTTTCTGCCATTTCCATGGGAACGGTTTCTCCTCTCAACCCATGATCTGAACAAGCAAACACAAAGTGGTAAGTGACGATGTTGAAAAGAAAGACGTCTTTTTGAGTGTGGTTCTTAAGCTGTTTTTAAATACTGACGCTGTTCAACCAGCTGGTATAAGCAGACACGCGGGTGAAGACGGTGGGCTTCTTGTAAGCGTTGCAGCCACTGGAAGACACGAAGCTGGTCACGCCGTGGACAACCCACTGACCGTTGACACTGCAGTTCAGGGGTCCACCAGAATCACCCTGCACATAAACAAGACGGAAATAGACAAAAAAAAAACAAAGCTTATTGTCACAACAGATTGCCTAATTTCTTTCAGAAGCACCTTCCTTGTTTCTTAAGGCCCCGTCACACTAGTCAACTTATGCCAACTTATGAACATTTTAAAGATGTCTACGTTGAAGATGGAATTGAAAAAATCAACAGGAAGCTTATTTTTGGTGTTTACAAAATGTAATTCTAACAAATTGATCCAATATATAACTTTTATGAGCAATTTAGACATAAAATGTTTCATAAGTTGGCATGAGGGGCCTTTACTTTTAATCCCAGTCAACCTGGAACTACTTAGTGCAGAGCGTGAGTCTGCGGGACACTGCAGCTTAAGATCATTGCAGCTGCCTTATGCCCCTGCTGATGCAGCAAAAAATACCTCAGGAGTCCGAGAACAAAAAAATCTAGCTTGACAAGAAGGGGTCAGGCAACAGCTTAGTGAGAGACATTAAAGCTGTTCATGGGTGTTGGGCTCAGTTTTGTCCAGTTATACCCAGTGTTTTTTCTACCATTACCCAAAAATGATCTGAAGAATCAAAAATTGGTTTGGACATCAGCTCAAGAAGGTATGTTAGAGATCTTGACAATGAGAAATATTGGGTTGGAGTTATTCGTAAGTCAGGAGCTCAATTTTTTTCTTTCTTGCAAATGTTTTTAAAAGTGTTAAGGAATCGTTTAACTCAGCCTCAGTACCAAACTGCATGTTTGATGTTAAAAAGCCTTGACTCACCTGACAGCCAGAGTCATTGCCACCACCAGCGCACACCATGGTGTTCTTCACGGTGCTGCCCCACCAATCGTACTGTGAGCAGGTGCTGTAGGCAACAACAGGCAGGTAGGCTTGTTTCAGCTGAGCGGACAGGTTACCACCGGCTGCAGGAAAGATAAACAAACACGTTACAGCTGTCCTAAAGACTTCAGTATTCATGTAGATGTGAAATTGTGTTGGACTCACTCTGGGTGCGTCCCCATCCTGTGATGTAGCAGTTGTTGTTGTGGGGCAGAACCTGGCCAGAGGGAGGCAGGGAGGCGAGCTGGACGTAGTTGTTGAGAACAGCGTTTGTTGACAGGCGCAGGAGAGCAATGTCATAGCTGGGATGTAAAGAAAGCAAAAGTAAATTTGTAAAGGAGGGCATTTTTAGTTACACTTCAAACCGGTACTCACTGCCATTCGACCTAAAAGAAAGGGGTAAAATCTAGATATTCAAAACACCAAGTACATTTTTTGTCTTATTTTATAATTGGTTATCATTCACTTCCAGCACGGGATCTGTAAAAACAAGCACTTCTGTCCTTTATTTTTCTTCTTTTACTGCTAGTTATGTTTGTTAGCTGCACTAAAAGAACAGATTTTCAATTTCTCACAATTCAATCAAAAGCAAGTACTAGTCACTAATGAATAATAGATATAAGTGACATATTCTGCCTTGCCAATTGTCAGTTTAATTGAACTTTTTAACATTTCTCAGAAACTGAATTCTCTCTAATTTAATCATATATAATGTGTCTGAGTAGGCGTGGTTGTTCTTTTTGCCTAACGGTGTGGGTCATGTTATGACTCACCCTGCAGCGACGTTGTTGGAGTTCCAGTTGGGGTGAACGTAGACTTGGCTCACGCTCATGTACTGCTCTCTGCCCTCGTTGCTGTTGATGTTGTGATCACCAAGAACAACTCGCCAGGTCATAGATCTGTGGCCGCATGAGAAAACATTTAGTGTTTCCTCTCATACAGAAAAAAACCCATTTAAAAATCAGTGTTTTAACAGTAAAACTAAATTATTAATACAATTCAAGTAAGACAAACTGTATTAAAACAGATACAATCTGTCAGGCATCATGTTTCTTTAGATGCTTCAGTTCTTTTGTGGTGCATTAAACAGCTACCTGTCCACACAGTGAGCAGCGGTCATCACCCATCCTGCCCTGACCAGGGTTCCTCCACAGGTGTGGTAGAAGGAGCTTCCGGATTTGTACTGAAGGGAGATCTGGTGAAATCACAGCATAAAACTTTAAGAAAACAAAAAAAAAGTATATTTTTTTGTTAGATTTTAAGTTTAAGTTGGCAAAAAAAAACTGAAGCGTAAGTCCCTTTTGACATTGAGAATATAGATGCAGGGTAAGGGTAATGTGTGTTTTTAGTTACCTTTTGTAAAAACTTGAATTTTACTTATTTTAATACACATTTATTTAATGGCTATTGATTTATTATTTTTTTTTTACACAGAAAGCAAATATAAATCACAAATGCACTGTACTATAAATTAAAAAAATATATCAACACTTTTTCTTATTCATGCTGAAGAAAAAAAAAACATTGATATTTTGTAAAAATCACCAAGTTATTTGTATAATAAGAAAAACAAACTAAACATCTTTTCAGACTTTTGTGGTGTAGTTTGTAGTGTTCATGGTTTTATGCTCTCAAATGAGTCTACATTTTTTATGAAGTCATAGGAAGCATTCTGTACCTGCCAAGGCCAAGAGTTAGGTCTGGCCACCTCGCCTCCAACTACTCTCTCCTCAGCAGTGTTGTGCTCGAGGTACCTGGGCTGGGGCTCAGCCAGCACTGAGCAGAACAGAGCCGTGGGAAACAGACAGGTCAAACTTCCTGCATTTACATTGTGTGTGAAGAATCTCAAAAGAGAAGAAGGCAGTTCTTACCCAAGGCTGCGAGAGAGGTCAACAGAAGAAACCTGAGCATGTCTGCAGTCGCCTAAGACTTTCTGCTTTCGTGACACCTCCTCATTACTCTTTTATACCCTCAGGGCGGCTCGTGCTGATAGTGTTATGTGTGACATGTCCAACATGAACACACGTCCACCTGTGCCAATCTCACGGTTATCACAGCTGTGGGACCAACCGAGTTTAATTCAGGGAATAGCAAACACTGGACCTATCATTTCCAAGGACTGACAAGACCAACTAAAGAATCTTTTTTTGTTGTTGTTGTTCCCTATGAAAGTGTCCCTGCCACAGAAAATGTGCAACATGGTTTTGATTAATAATGATATTTAGTGTGTTGAAACTACACTTATTTAAACTCACAATAGAGCATGTCGTTTTCTGATTCCATCTGCTCGATGTTTGCTGTTTTATGTCAAATGTAAAGCACATGCTGATGATAACAAAGACACATCCACACTCTGACATTTTCTTCAAGTGCATCCCTGCTGGTGAAACTCCTCTCTGAAAGCAATTTATTGTTCGCAGTCAGTGGGAGAAAAAAACAGAAAAGATTTTTGAGTGTTTTGTAAAAAAAAAAAAAAAAAAAGTGAACCGGGAGAGATCAAGGCTCTGATTTATTAGAATCAAACATATATTTTGAACACCAAATGCACTGCTAGAAGGCGGGTGTTCTGGTTGCAGTGACAATATTAATAGTTTGAAATTAGATGAAATTGGACTTTTCAGATGTGGTATAAATATTAGTCTTGTAAGGAAGCATAATGGTTTTTAAAAAAGCACAAACATTTTAGCTTCAGATCAGGAACGCACAGCTGTCACCCACGGTGAGGAACGCAGGAGGCACAGCACCGAGATTTTAATGTGTGGATATTTTCTTTCATGTTGCAGGTAACAAGTTGTTGATTAATATAGTTCTTGATCAGCGTTCAAACATTCAAAGAACAACCCAGAGGATATTCTGCTTTAAAGCCTTTGATGAGTATTCATGAGGCTCTGCAGAGTCGACAGTCTCAGTGTGAGCAGTGTTGGTCTGCAGTTTGGGTTACTAAAGAAGAGCTTGGTTTTGGACATGGGCTGGAAAAGCAGTTCAGGCTGCAGGAGATGTATAACCTCTTAATTTTCCCTTGAATAAATATATTCAGCTTTTATTCATTATATGATTATATATCTTATAAGCAGGGAATAACAAAATTTAGACAAAGTGCTCTATCGTCCTGATTACACTTTTAACTTAGAGATCCCCATATGGGCATGATGTCATCAAAGATTATCTTGTCATTGTGATCTAAATACTGCTCTCATAATTACATTTATAATATCCTTATTTTTAGGCTTTACTTGATCTGAGCTTTATAATGTGTATTTGCAGGATGTTTAATCAATATTTTGTCCAAAAATAAATAGTTTGTTAACTATATATTTAACTTGATAAGATTATTAATGTGTCTCTAGAGCAGAATCATTATTTTAACTTCAAAGAGACCAGCAAAAAAAAAAAAAAATCACAACAGCAGTTTTACGATTTATTCTGAAAGGATTGCTGGGAGCAAACTGTATATAGAAAACCAAAGCACCCACATAGATTAGGATTAATGTATAGTAACTTCTATACAGGCCTCAGGGAATCATTTAATTTTTTTAAAGGTTAGACACAAATTAAAATCATTATTTAACAATAAAATGTAAGCAATAAAAGCACATGATTTAAATACAAGACTTTTTAAAACCATGCAAAACCTCTTGAATATTTCTGCTCACGACAGCCAGTCTGAGTGCTTTTTTCATTTTCTCCTAATACAAGTGGCAACATATGCCCAGTTCCCACAGTAAAAGCACACACTTATCATACTTTTACTTTACCCTCTATTAGTGCCTGAGTGTCTAACGCAGCTTTGTCCCTCTGATACTGCAAAACCCATCAAACAGGCAACAGAAAATGCAACATGGTTCTTTAATTTAATGGACACTGCAGTAAATTGGTAAAAAAAAAAATGTATTCATAAAACAGCAGGAGTAATAAAAAAAGTCTAAACGAAACAAAGGACAAAAAGCTGCGTAATGAATTGCAGTGTGCATTCAGGGCTGCAAGGTGTTAGAATCCAAACACTTTATTCCTCTGTCCCTGCTACACCCCCTCATCCCGCGTGTCTCACACTTTATTTGTCACAAACCTGCTTGCTGGGTGCTGACGGCATTCACACGCTGAGATGTAAGAGAGCTTGATGAAACAGATGATGAGCCATTTACCTGATTTCTGAGCTCATATTGATGCTGCGGAGTCGCAGCCTAATTTTAGATCACTTTTGGTTTGAGAAACCGTCAGAAAGACATTTACCTGCTTTGAATGTAATGCTAAAAATGGCGTCAGGCACAAAGAGAGACACTAGTTCATTCTGAGAAAGTTTAATTGTAGAGGATTTGATCAGGAAAATTAGACGCAGAATGGTAAAGTAGTGCTGTTTCAGTTGCAAATGATGTTTCTCAAGAATTATTGATAACCTGCATGGAAGAGAAGAATATTTTTCATTACAAAAAAAAGGAATAATATTACAGTATTTAAAATTTTTGTTTGTTTTACAATAAATTTTACAAATTAGCTATACTAACCAAGTTGATTTAATGTTAGCTGAAACACGGGTAACGACAGCAGGCTTCTGCAGTGTATTGCATCACATTCCAGCTGGCTACAGTATGCTGTGGACATACCAAGTATTAACCTTGCAGCTTAGAGAAACCACCAAAGTCCCCCTAGAAAGAAATAAGAAATGAACACACACAGGTGTCAAGCAAAAAAAAAAAAAAAGGAAAAGAAAAACTAGTTTGGTCACATTTTTATTCCTGATGTTCTTAGTTTCTCATTGAAAGAAAATAAAAAAAGATAAACAGAACTGCAATTTCTTCCGTTCCTGTTCACTGACTTGCAACAGAAAACAATCATGATTCAGTCTCAAGATGTGCGCTGCTCTCGTCTCAAGTAAACTGACAAAGCCTCTCGCCACTTTACAAAACTGCCACATGTCTACAACACGCTGTGGATGACAGAGTAAATGAGGAACAAAGCCACAATGCCAGTACTAGTTTACCTGATTTTAACATCCTCCGAATGGCATCATAGACAACTCCTGCTGTGGAGAAAAGAACAAGAATGAGAAACTGTGACTTTTATTCTTTTATTGTTAATACAGTTTCATAAATGCTCATAAAATAGAAGAAATAATAAAGTGTTGGAGACAGAAAAACGTTCTGCAGCCGTTTTCAGTATTCAACAAAAATGTTCTACAAATAACAAAGCACAATATATATATTTTTTGTAACTATATAATAGTTTTTTTATTTTACAAAACATTTGTAAACAGCTTTAGGAAATATTGTATATAAAACTGCATCATTGTAAGATTTAGAGGAAATGTGTGTCATTGTGATTGCCAAAGCGCAAAGTGCAGTGTTTTAACCCATTCTTTTATGTGTTTTAAAGCTCGCAAAACTATTCCAAACCATCGTCAACATTGTAACATACTCGTCTTCTAATTATGTCTGTGTCTATGCGGTTACACATTTTTCCACCAGCTGAAAGCACGCAAAACAAGAGACTTGTAGAATGAGACAAGGAATGTTGTGTTAGTCATTTAATATATCTTAATTAAAGGTTTGAGTAGGAGTTGATTTACTTGATGTTCATCCATAGCCAGTGATGTAGCAGGGGTGGTTATGAAGCAGGATCTCACCAATTTCTGTTGGCAGATTAACATGACTAACGTAGGAGTTTACAGAAACTGCTGAAGACAGCTGCAACAGAGCAATGTCACTGCTGAAGATTAAAAAAATGGGGCTCTTTTAATTCCTGTTGTTGATAAGGAATCAAACAGGAAGGTCTTCATCACAAACATGTTTGGCAAAAATATAACCTTGATGCTTTTTAAGAAACAATCAAACATGACAGTAAAGTTATAAAAAGACTGATACAGACTCCATATTCCAGTCAGAGTGAATCTAAACATTATTGACAGTTTTGAACTGGGATGGCTCTAATGCAGCTGAAGATCTCCAAGGGACATAGAGTTATAGCTGTTTTAGAAGTCGTGTGCAATGTGTACAATCACAAATCTTTGTTTTTGACACTCTTCATTTGTTAGCCACTCATAATCCACAGCCAACACTGTATGGTGACCAAAAAAAGTTTATTTATGCACAAACATGACAATTATGAAAAATGAGACAAGCAGTCGGTTTTCCTATAATCAGCTTTTAGTTACAATTTAGCTCATTTTAGCTTTGCTGAGATTTGTTTTTAGTTGTTTTGCTAAATTTTTCCATTAACCTCCGTTTTATTCATTTAAGCTTTTAGCAATGGCTTTGGCTATTGCTTCGGTAGTTTTAGCTTAAAGTAATATTTTTTTTAAAAATTCTGTTAATTCACAGAAAATGTAATTTCTTTAGTTTTTAATGAGTTAAGAGTCAGATTTGACACATTATTTTTATCTTTCATTATTGTACACGTTTTCATGTAAAACTCATCCCAACAATTGCAGCTTTTTACTCTGTGCACAAAATCTCATTTGTGTAAACTTGGACCTTTGCATTGTGATATTTTAATTTCACACTTTTTTTTCATTAATTTGATTCTGTAAGTAAATAAAGCAATGCAGACTGGGAAGTGTTTGCCATCTTGAAACAAATGAAAACACAAGCAGCTCAAAAAGCTTTCACATTTGCTCCCGTGTTGTTGTTGTTTTTTTTTTCTATCAACACTGTTGACCAAAAATAGGATCTCACACCTTTTCTAGACGTTTCTGCTTTACAGTGCGATACTGTACCTGCCAAGGCCATGAGGAGCTATAAGGCACGCTTTCACCTCCCACAACTCAGTGCTACTTTCTCTAGGCTGGGGTTGAAACTGCAGCTCAGCAAATGCAGAAGCACAAATAAATACCATATAGAAATAATAAAAGCACATTTAAACCTGGTTCCTCCTAACATTAGTTATGTGTGGTAAATGTTAAAGCTAAAACTTTTAGATCAGTTCTAGTGCAACTTCAACATTCCTGCATTTGTAAAAGAAAAAAAAAAACAGAAACTTTGAAGCATTTCAGTGTTTCTAAATGCTCGTCTGATTCTTTTATACACTGAGTTGACCTTCGTATTCAGGTTAGTTCTCAGTTTAGCTTGGCAAATTTTAAAAGCACACCTGTGAACTGTCTCAGACATTATCACATAAACAAACTGCCTGTGACATGTTGACACAATCTCACGGGGGGGTCTAAAAATTGCTTTTCATGGAATTTCCTTAAACATCTAAGTGTTGAAATTTTTCATCTTTAACCACACTCATATTTTGTGATTTAATAAATATGCACACATAGACAAAAGCTAGTTTAATGCATGTAGAATGGCTCAAAAGAATAATGAAAATCATATACATTTGTATATTTTCTGAAGAAGAAAGAGTCCTCATACAAGGTTCAATCAAGTTTATTTTTTCATAGTATGAAACCAAACAAGATTTTAGGTTCAGTTGATGCAAACATGGTCAAACATGATCTGCCTTTGTGTGCTCCAACACTTATTATAAGATCTGAAAGGGAAAAAAAAAGAAAACAATTAATTAGGCATGACATCTTGAGAACTGTCGAAATACCAAGAGGTTTTAAGTCATTATCTCACAAAATGTGAATAATGTAGAATTTGTACATATTTTTAACACTAACTGAGTTCATCCAGTCGATGTAGGCAGACACACGGGTGAAGACTGTGGGCTTCTGGGGATAATTGCATCCATATCCTGACACAAAACTGGCAATACCGTGCACGTAGTACTGGCCATTGACCTGGCAGTTCAGAGGACCACCAGAGTCACCCTGGAAATAACAAATTTGAGATAAAATATGGAGATAAACACATTTTTTTAGTCTATGTAATTGCAACATGAACAGGGAAACTTAATAAATCAATACTACTTTTCATAACTCACATTGCATCCAGCCTCAGCTGCACCTCCAGCGCACACCATGGTGGTTTTCACGGTGCTGCCCCACCAGTCGCTCCTGGAGCAGGTCTGGTGGTCCACTACAGGAAGGTAGGCCTGCTTGAGCTGAGAGGACAGGCTGCCACCGGCTGGGTCAAAATGAAATGAAACATTTTAGAAAATAGGCCAAACAGCAGCAATGTAATCAGCTTATCAGTGCCAAATATTACAAAAAAAAAAAAAAAAAGAGTAAATGAACACACTGGAAGTGCGTCCCCAGCCAGTGATGTAGCAGAGGTTGTTGTGGGGCAGAATCTGGCCAGAGGGAGGCAGAGGGGCAAGCTGGACGTAAGCGTTCAGGCTGGCCTCGGAGGACAGTCTCAGCAGAGCAATGTCATAGCTGTAATGAAGAGGGGGAAGTCATTTTAGAAAGGTATTAAAATAGCTAGAAATTATTTTTTTCTTTTAAATCACTTTTTAAAATAAACACTTCCATTTTAGGGTCAATGATGTGTGTAAAAAAAAGGAATGCTCACCCATTAGACACTCTGTTAGAGTCCCACTGGGGATGGATGTAAATCTGGTTGACAGCAATGATCTGCTCTCTGCCACTGTTGACGTTTAGGTCATGTTCACCGAGAATCACACGAAATGTCCTGGGGCTGCAATTTATAAAACAACCAAAGAAAACATTATGAACAAGTTAGTCTTACTTAGTTTTTTTTTTTTACACGTTTTTTATTATAAAAAGAATAAAATAAAAAATCTGAAAGAAATAACCATAAATCAATTTTCCTCATTACTTTTGATTTGTTTTTGCCTCTTTTTAAGTAAACACTTTGTCTTCTATGTGACAGTTATAAATGATTCTGTGCATGTTTCCTACTTCTGGTGACATTTGGAGCTAGCAGAAATAAATCACATGCCATTACTGCGACAGGAGTCGGTTGGGGATATTTGGGTCAAAGAAATAATAATAATAAAAAAAAACATGAACAAATAAAGCTCAGTCTGCTAAAGAATTCTGCAGTTAATCATTATGTTACCTGTCCACACAGTGAGCAGCAGTCATAACCCAGCCTCTTCGGATCAAGCTTCCTCCACAGGTGTGGTAGAAACTGCTGCCAGATTGGTACTGAAGAGAGATCTGAGGAGATAAAATATGATTTGATATATGATTTAAAATATGATTTGATATATGATTTAAAAATAAATGTCTCAGTTTGACTTTTATCTGTTGTGGCTGCACATCATTTCCTTTTCACTTGGAAATAATGCACAAAAATGAATTGAACTGTACCTGCCAGGGCCAGGCGTTGGGG
The DNA here is from genome assembly GCA_032275365.1 of Anablepsoides cearensis. Taxonomy (NCBI): domain Eukaryota; kingdom Metazoa; phylum Chordata; class Actinopteri; order Cyprinodontiformes; family Rivulidae; genus Anablepsoides; species Anablepsoides cearensis. The sequence goes on along the minus strand of JAUBOC010000138.1, from coordinate 6,798,733 downwards.
CTGGCAACCTCACCTCCAACAACCCTCCCAAAGTTTTCCTTCAGGTACCTGGGCTGGGGCTCCAGCTCAGCCAGCACTGGTGAAAAAGAAAAAAATTCAGATAGAAACCTTGTGTAATTTTTTTTTACTATAAATAATCAAGACAGAGATTATACCAGCTGATAGGAAATGCTTGCTAATTGACAGACGTGACCAAGAAAGGAGCAAGGTAACCATAGATTCATAACAGTCACATATAAATAAACATGGCATTTTCTTACCCAAGGCAGCGAGACTCGTCAAGACCAGAAACCTGAGCATGTTTGCGTTTTGTCAAAGCGCTTCTGCAAGGAATGAACTCTTCTGTCTCTCTTTTATATTCAAACTTGACCTTGAGCTGATGTGGAATAATTTGGCTGTTCTTTTTTATTCTGAGGAAAACTAAGTGCACACCTGTGGTTTGTCTCACACTCTGTTATCGCACACAGCCAAAGTACACCTCTGACTTTGGTCAAAGAATGTCTCACAGAAAAGGCGGAAAATGAGTCATAGCAACTCAAAGAGCGTAGTTTTGTTTTTCAGTTTATTCTGACTTTTGATGCTCAATGTATCTGTTTCAGCACCTGCTTAAATTATGTGATATATATAGATTGTAACCAACAAAGGAATTTGCAAAACTTTTTTTTATTCCCTCAAAGGCAAAATATAATGAACTGTCTGATGTAACAAGGTTTAAGTTTCTGTAAATATTTATTTCACCTGATTACGGTTGTTTGAACTACCAGTCATGCAAGGATGAGAAAACAGGCAGCTGTGACACTGTGAAGATATAATTAGGTTGTTTTACATGTATTTTGTTGAAAACAAATAATCATTTTAAAAAAATTTGCAACATTTTGAGGTAACAAACAATGATTTTTCTTCTTTTTTTCATATTTTAAACTCGTGCAAGAAAAGGTGCTTGGAAAATAAAACTGAAGGCATTTGGAGCTGCAAAACTCTGATTTAACCAGTGAATGTATACAAATCATTTTCTTTCCTGTAGTTTTAAATATGTTAAGTAAAAAAGAGTGAAAGAATGACAGCTAAGAATGGTGGAATATTTGACGTTTCATGCCTCTGTACAGTTAAGCAGTGTTACAGACCAACACTAGAGGGCACTGAAGACTAACAAACACAACCAAGAAACTCAGTCTTTTGACTTGATCGTGAAGACACATGTCAATCTCTTTCTCACATGATTCTGACAAATGACCTATAGTCCTGAGCTTATGCTTCAACATTCACATCGCCATGTAAGTAAACATTAAAACTAATCTCTTTATGTAAAAGCATTTGAAGACAAAGGGGACATTATCAGGTGGAGAGATGTAAACCCAGTGAGAGCTGACAAAGATTTCTGTGCTCCATTTTGTCTTGACCTTTGTGACATTGAGCAATAAATCAAAGGGATTACCACACTATTTCACATCATAAGACTTTACACACACATAAAAATATATAATAATTTAAGAAAACTACTTAGTAGTTCCAAACTGGTCACACTGATTATTTTAACAATGGATTTCTGAACAATAGCATGGCCTCAGATGTGTCCATTTTTTTTGAAAAGCACTTCCTAATTAGACAGAAAGTCATTAAAATGGTATGGATTGTGGATTATTGCCCTATCGGGTCATTAAATAGATAGCCGTGCTGACGAGTAATTGAGCTGGCCCCCTGACACAAAGGGGGAAAGGTCCTCATGCTGCAGGACTTCTTGAACAACAGGGGCCTCCTCAGTTTCATAATTTTCTCATGGCGTGCCTTCATTCCCCTCCGAACTTCTCGCAGATCCCTCCACCAACCTTTTCCTCGCGGAGGCATAAATCAAACGGCGAGATCAAAGACAGGAAGTGCCGGAGATGTGTTAATTAAAGATGTTGGTTCTAGATATAGCTTCCTCTCATTAATGAACAGTCGATTTGGTTCCCATAAAGATGTCTTACTCACGCGGTCAGGAAATTGAGGTTCCAAAAAAAAAAAAAAAAAAAAAATTAATGGGATGCACTGATTGGGTCTGTTATAGAAAGTAGTGGAGGGTTATCGCAGAGTGAAAGTTGATTAAGCCAATGCTATTTGGAAAAAATGTTGCAGGAGTGGCAATAAAGCATTTAAATCACACTTTACATTTTAAATTAGAACTTATATTTATGTACAGTTATGAACACTGAGTATATATTAACTCTAAGAATATAATCACTGAAAGAACATCTACAACTGATTACACTTTGTGAACCTTATTCAAGCTAATTAACTTTAGTGAGCACAGAAATGGCTGAAACCCCCACAGTTTTACATATACTGACCTGAAATTGAATGTGGTCATTATATACTGTATATTATAACTAGATACAGAACCTGGAGCAAGAAGCTGAAGCCCCAAAAGATGAGCGCCCTCTAGTGACTTGCTCCACTACAATTTTTAAGTTGTTTTTCTCCATGAGCTGATAAATTCTCCCTACAAGGTCTTATTGTTCACTATGCATATGTCCACCAGGATCACATTAATTGCTACTTTGGGAAATATATATATTTATAAGTTTTAGAACATATAAGTGTATTTGAACTCACAAACAACTCAAAATTTAAGAAAAGCAAAAATAAATAAATATAAAACATTTAATATAATGTTAACAAGGTTTGAAACTTTCCTTTTCTTCAAAATGTAAGATTTTTCTAAAGCAGCTGGATCAATATTTGCCTAAATGACCTGAAATTATGAAGAATTGCTGCTATAAACGAGTTTGGGAAATTTCCATTTCTCAGACCTTTGGGATATTACTGGCCAATAAATTTACTCAACAAGGTATTTTTCTTCATCATATGGTAATATGCTCTTGAATATTCACTGAGATATTGACCTGAAATTTAAAATGTGGAATGAAATGGATCGGTGCTGGCACAGTGTACCAAGACATAAAATGTTTTGCATCAAGAAGGCACATCAGATTTAACTTGTACCTGGCTGCAAATATGCAAATTAAACATTTTCAAAATCAAATAAGTTGAAATTCCAGTTCTTGTGCTACTAACAGCCTGTTAATGTTTCAACTCTTGTATTATGTTCCAAAATTTCCAGAAATAGCAGTTATACTTTGTTAGGTTAGCAGCATTAGTCAGTGTAGAGTGGTACACAGCAGTAACATAATGACCCCCGCACGCGGCAATGCACCAGAGGTCAGAAACCTTTTTTCATAATAAATGTCATGCTACTAAGTGCATCCATTGGTTGGCTTGAATGATAGTCCCTCATCAGAGCTAAACAACCAAATAAAATCTGAAGCTTCTGTGTTTAATAGTTTTTGAACTATGACAATTTTTGTATGTCCAGACCCCTTTTATCAGATAAAGTGTGAGTTGGGGGTTATTTATTTGTAAATAAATAAATAAATAAATAAATAAATAAATAAATAGAATAGAATAGAAACAGCGTTTATTGTCCCGCGTGGGGAAATTCAGGAATAAATAAATAAATATAATAAATAAATAAATAAACTAGATGACAAGCCTTTTAGACATTTGTTTTATTCTGTTGTCTTTATTCAGAGGGACCATTTAAAGTTAGTTGTTTTAAATAATTTAGTTATTTTACTATAGATTTGCAAAAAACATTTTTCATGTTTAAATGGTTTTACTAATCCTAAATAGGGAGAATTAAAATGAGCACACCTCAAAGATCAGCTGAGCTCACCTGTTTGTCTTTTCGTTTATTCAATAGTTTCCATTACATTCATGAATCAAAATTATTTTTTGAGGTGTGTTTTTATATTTTTTGAACAGCTGCTGCACATTTTGACCGACAGTCAGCTGAGCTGCTTTTCTCCCCCAACTGCAAGAGTAAGGAGATGTAATGAGGTTTTATTTAATGTTTGCAAATTACAACCAAATAATGTTTGGTGAGCTTTTTTTTCGGTGCGTACTTTTCACGTCAGCGCACCGTGAGGTTCTGGTTTGGTTCTGTAGAGACGGGTTCCAGTGATCTGATGGATTCATCTTCCAGGCTGCGTGGTGAATCATTCTGAGACCACAGTTTTTAAAACAACAGGGTCCCACCTCGTTCAAATCTGCGCGAGTATGTGTGCGTGTGTGCGTGTGTGGCCGGGGTTTTTCTACAACATGGGGACATTTTTCCAAAAAAAAAAGCAGCCTCATAAGGACTGAAGTGCATCTCGGTTTAGGTTGTTTTTAGGGTCAGGTAAGTACCTGTGAGGTTGAAAAGGAGAAATGGTGAGGTTTAGGCTATAAAGTTTATACAAATGAATGGAAGTCAATGCGAGGTTGAAAAACAAACTGTGTGTGTGTGTGTGTGTGTGTGTGTGTGTGTGTGTGTGTGTGTGTGTGTGTGTGTGT
>JAUBOC010000138.1:6778984-6793801 GCA_032275365.1 Anablepsoides cearensis | reverse complement strand
ATCTGAAGCTTCTATGTTGAACAGTTTCTGATTTATAAGCATTTTTGCATGTTCAGACACCACCTCTTTGGATGCAGCCCCCTCCTCAAATATGGGGTGTACGGTAAAACTGTTGGCTGGCGCAGTGTAGGTCAGACTCATCTACAACCCTGCCAAGTTTCATGTTGATTGGTGCAGCCGTTTTTGTGCTACGGTTGACCAAATATCACTGAAAAAAAAAGAAAAGAATAAACAGTACGAAAACAATATGACTCCCGCTACGCTGCGCGTGCGGGGGTCATAATTTGAAAAATGAGAAGATGAAACACAAGTGATCATGTAGTTTCATGTCCTCATAGTGATAGAGGATAGTCCTCATAAAAGAGCATGCAATTTTCAAGTTAGACATTATTCAGTGATCACTAAAGCCAAAAGAAGCCTTTCATTTGTTTGTTCTGGGGAAGCTATTTGTCAATATATAAATACATAAATAAAAATTTGGGGATGATTTTTATTCACTGAAATAGACTCAGAGTATTAGCTCGTTTTCCTGTCGGTCTATAGGAAATGTGTGTCCATCAGAGCTGCCCCACATCCTGCAGGGTGACAGCAGTGAAACTGATCCACTGAGCTGTTTGCAAACTTTAATTGCAATTATACCAAAGTGAAAACAATCAATACATCCTCCAACCATCCTCAGCATCTCAGTTACTCCTGTGTCCTGCAAGCTAGTTTTTCTCTTCATTCTATGCTTCTTCATATGTCTGGCAAAAAAAAGAAGTTGCCATAAAGGTGTTGGGTTGACATGGTGTTAATGAGAGCATGAGAGCAGGTCGGGTTGCTGCTGAAGGAAGATAATCTGCGAGGTTATGCGTGCTCGATTGAACCTATAAAGCTTTACTCGTCTAACCCTGTCCTCAAGCCTTATGCTGCTTTCACCTGCAGCTTCCTGCTTGTTCCTGCTCCCCTTAGCCTCGGCTGCTGTCATGTTGCCAGGTCCCAGTCCAGAGTTTGCAGCAGTGATTGGGTCAAGTGGAGTGGAAAAAAGAGTCCCTGCTCCAAGCCTTTTTCACTGAGTGGTGGAGGAGAAAAGACAGATGATTAAAAACTGACCTAGCAAACTGCTCCATCCTTGTCGCGCTGCAAGTTCGAATGGTTGTGTGTTCATTATGTAGCCTTCAAAAGGTGATACCAATGTGATAAAAAGGCTCATTAATATCCCTAACTGAAAAACAAAACAAAACAGTACCCACAAAGACACAAATAAAAAAGGGTTCCTCTAATAAAATGGTATCATTACAATAACTAGAAAATGGCAGAAAATGATTAATAAAGGGGAGGTTTTACAGCTGATTTGTGATGCATGTGTTTATTACACTATGCTGTATACCTGTCACTGTCTGTCAGTATAATAATTCCCAGAAGGAAAGATGAGAAAATAACTCCAAGTCAATTAGCACAATTCAACACTCGTCAGTCAGTTTGCCTAAGTGTGTTGTGATAACGCAAACCTGTTCATTTGCAGGCTAATGTGTCTGCATAAATAGTTGAATTCTTTCACGACATCACCACATTGTTTCGCGACACGAAACTCATCAGAGATAGCGCGAGTTATAGATTGGACTGTTAGATGTCTGGCGGTGATGTGAGTTGAACAACATGGCTCCGATATTGAACAAACGTCTGATTTCTAAATCTATTGTGTATTCTGTCAATCACTTTTCAGCACTGACAATTGGAAACACAGAGAGACAGAATGCAATCTCGCAGCTTCACTGGTCTGTGCAATATTACTTTCATGCATGACTTCAGACTGCATTATGAGTGGATATTAGATGAGAGGAAAATTAACTTGGACCGCTGTAATTTTGAACAGTCAAAGGAAATGAATTGCTCACGTTGCAAAATGCCCAAATAATCAAAGGTAGATGTTTAACATGATCATCAGTGTGATGGCATCCAGGAAATAAAGCACGGTATAAAGCTTGTTGTTGATGTGAAGAAAGCACTGTGTGGTGTTTAATTTAACTTGCAGCCATGCTACAATCTCATAATGGTGCACGTTCAGTGAAATTGTATGTTTTTGGTTGTTGGATTTTATTGCTATTCACCTCACATTTTCATTTTACTTTGCCAAAAATAAACACAAATTCACTATTGAAGGTAGTGCTTCACTCAGCTTTGATTTGGTATTTTATTTGATCAAACAATGCTAAGAATAAGAATTATTGTTATAAATTCTGGTCTTGTTTTGCAATTCTTTAAAAAAAGAGAATCTGAAAATGTCTACATCAAGAATATTCTCTGGCTGTAAGAATTTACTTTGACAAAAACAGCATGATTCAAATGCATAATATATATTTTGTACTAGTCCATTTTTTCTTTTTCTTTTTTTTTTTCAAAAGTGAATTAAAATAAAATTGAACTTTTCAAGAACACCCCCAGATTCCTGACAGGAACTTTTTCTGTTCAGGCCAATTTAAAGTGATTGTTGGAGAATTAATGTTTAATTATTGCTTCAATTTGAGTTAAATCCTTTCATGTTATAATTCAGACTAGGTGCCCATTTTCCAAAGCACGTATCTCCGAAATGCAGGACACAATACAATATACTACAGCTCTTCTCTTTAGTACAGCCGAGCTCCTAAGAAATAAAAAAAAAAAGAACCAAAGAAGAATTGTTGGGGTTTGAGTGAGGCCGGGGCGTGAATATTTAATTGGTTGTTCATGAAACAAGTCATTAGGATTAATTTCTCCTAAGGAATCATTTAAATGATTATTTTTTTTTCTGTTTTTGCACAATGGAGAATGTGTGCAAGGGACTCCTGACACATTTCTTGTGTTTTCCTATAATGAGGCTTCAGCTTTAGACTATGGCCAATCACTCAAAAATGTCTGTCTAAAATGGGCCAATATATTTTTATTAAGCAATTCTTGGCAACTTGTTTAAGTTGAGAAAATATAAAGCAGTAATATATGTACCTCTTATATAAAATGTAGGTGTGTGTTGGCTGCTCCTCAAGTTGAAAGAGAATCTTCCCAGCAGCCAAAATACGTCTAACAGCACATTAACCAAAACAGGTGACTGTTTTTTTTGCCTTGCAACTCGATTTGATAAAATGCCAACACATTAAGTGCAAAATAGGTCTAAAGGTCTGTGCATTACTGTCTTTCCAAATGTCTTATGACACCCATTTGGGATCGAGCCCCGGGCTGCAAGTGTACAAAAGTTTGTTGACGGTAATTCCAAAACCTTTCTTCCAAAGGCAGACAATCAATCTTACAGCAGAGACCTGATGCTGTATTGAACTGGTGACACAGATGAATAACCCGTGTTCAGACACAATCGAGTACACTAAGAAGGGTAGAAATACAAGTGATGAGATGACACCTACTCATCAATACATAGCCTTCAGGCATGTCCTTACTGGCGTCGGCTGGTTGCTGTTATCAAAGCGGCTTAAAATGTAATGTTTGGGCTGCTTATGAACAGCTCTGAATAGATAGACTTTGACATTTATCAGGTGTGTGTCAAACTTGAAAATCGAAGAAAAAATAGCTGTTTTTCACCCATTTAACTACAGTTTTGTTATGACTTTATTGAGGCTATTGTCATGTGGAAAACAAACTCCATGAGACTGACCTGGCAACATGAATTATGGATTCATGGATGGTTGTAAATTTTCATCTGAGCATTTTTTTTACGTGAAACACAGAGTTTCATAATAATATAGTACCAGGTTGGAAAATAATATTTTCTCTAACAAAACTTCAGATAGGTTTAGCATTATTTGACATAGAAGGAATTTAAAGCAGCTGCATCGCAAAAAGAGACACGATAGGAGGAAATCCAAGCTTTCTAATGACCGACTCCCCTGCTGACAATAAAAGTGTCCTTGACTGATAATGATCATTGCCTACTACTAGACATTTGTCTTGGCTGGAACCTGCAGATACTCATTATCAAATCTAATGACCATCTGTCTGTCCCCTTTTGATGATGTCATCCCCTGGACAAGTGCCAAAACCAAAAAAAACTGTTGCACAGAAGCAGGTTTGGGACAAAAATGGGAAAGGAATTCAAGTCATCGGGTTGAGAGCTTTTTCCTCCCTCTGTCTCCAGCCTGCTTAGTGATAACTTAAGAGACTTGTCTATGAGGCCCCAGAGTGTATTCACATCCCCTGCCAGCTCTCTCTCTGGCTGGTTGGCAAACCACACAGCATTGGCCAAAGAAGAAGTCAGTCTGCATTGAAAAATCTGAAGAGAAGGAAAAGACACAAAAGAAAAGAAAGGAGAGATAGTAGAAGTCCTCTTATGTGAACCCACCTCCCCACAAGTGTAATACAAATAAATGCAGAATCGAGTTCACAAAATGATATTAAGTCAAACTTCTTGTTTTTCATTGTACATAGTAAAAAGAACCAACTTTCAGTTTAAATGCTCAACACCAGTAGTCTTAATTTTGTATTTAATTTTATCATGCAATGCAGGTTTCATACAAGGCAACATTTCTATAGGCTTGTGGGGGGAAAAGAACTTCTTCAGCAGGATTTCCTTTTACTCATTTTTGAAGCTTGCAGGTTTGCTAGAATGTGAAACAATAAATTTGACTGAGTGAAAAGCAGAAATGAAGAAGTGGTTGTGTTTCAAAACAAATTACCCTGCAGACTTAAAAACAAAACTTTTCTTTAAAAAAAAAAAAAGTTTTGTTTTTAAGTGCAGCCCAGCACCAAATGATCCATGGTCTTGTACCGGTGTGGCAGGCCAAATTAACCCCTCCTCAAATCTGGGTATAGTTTGGCCCAAGCCACAGCATTCCATGTGGGATAAAGTGTACAAAGCAAAACCTGGGGTACTTCTGATATCATGGGGTATAATCTAACCTGAGGGGTATAAATTAGCCTGGGCAATACCCATGGTATAATTTAGCCAAGGCCACTTTAACCCCAAGTATGATCCAAACTGGCCCTAGGACCAGTGACTGCGGACCCCTATCCTATCCACGCATAGACTTTTACTGTATGGAACAATAAAGACATGCTGACAAGGACAGAAACAGTTTCCATGTATATAAGAAGGTAGTGTGATGCAAGCTAAATTATTTTCTCATGACTGTGCACTAGTTATTTTTGTCAGTAAATCATGTAAAGTATGCCAGGAGTGCAAAATCACAACTCTGTGGTTTAATTGTTCAAAACACATTTAATTATTGTTGTTTGCATTATATGTTCAACAAACAAAACTCAAACCAAGTTAACTTTATTGCACATTCTTACATGTCTGTTTTTAAAATGAAATTTAATCTTGTGTCCCAGATAAAGTCTCATTAATTCAGCAGCCTTGCCTTTTTTTAACTCTCACTTTGCAGCATTTCTGCAGCAGCACTTGAAAAAGTTCCAAGTGGTTGTTGTGATCTTCAAATCTCCTATCTGAAGTTTTTATAACTTTGGTGGGAGGGAAAAAAAAGGAATAGAACTCTTTACGTGTGTAGTGTTTTAAAACAAATCCAAGTAGTCATTGTTGATGTCATGGCCTAAAACTGCAAACATTACTTTTATGGTGTTAAGACAAATAGTACTTTACATTTACAAGTGAATAGAAAATATTTAAGGTGTTTCACACAGGAACCACAGAATTGGTTCAGAACAATTCCTAAAAAATGTGAGTCAACCACACTTTTATTGAAACAATGAAAATTGGATCATCAAATCTAAAATGCAGACAACACATGGGGCAAATATTCTTCTGAAGTGGTTAAAGATAACTAATTGTAATGTAGAGTTTAATCAAACAGTGAAGGACCATGCACTGCAGAAAAAAAACATTGACAGAAAAATACTCTGAACACTTCTGGACTCATGCTGGCTTTATCTTTAATGGGCAGCATTAGCACTACAGTGACACTAACACATGACAAATGTAAAAACTAAGTTTAGATAAAAAATACACCCTCCCTGCTATCAAACTACACTCAGAAATGTAATACCTTCTGTAATATCAAACCCACATGTGTCACAGTGAAGCACTTTCTAACCAGAACTCATTTCACCTCACTGGAACAGAGCGTGGATCACCTTCCCAGCTCCAGTGATCAATGTAAGAATAAAGGCTTTACAGATGCTACCACGTTTTCACAGTCAATACGACGGCAAATTGCAATTATGGACGTGTTATGAACAATTTCATGGGTGAGCTCTCCTTGCCTCTTGGCAATATGGTTTCTATGACAGATTTGGCACTGGCAGTCTTGCGACACATCTGCCTTATTGCCTGCGTTTGGCTCAGTGGCTCACTCTGACATATTTGAATGTTCCATTCAGCCAGCTACAAAGAGTTGGTCAGAGCAGAAAACAGATTTTGTTTGGAGATTTGCGTAAGCTTGTCCACAACTGTATGAGCCTCATGCAGGCATGTTTAAATGAGTCGACCATCTGCATCTGTGAGTGTGCAGTTAAGTATGCAGGAAGTATGTGGTACTGTATGTGTGCAGTATTATGTCTCAGTCTGAATGACTGAGCATGACCTCTGGTTGGTGCCTGTTGGGTTGATGCTGCATTGCTGTGACACTTAAAACCAAAAGTTATATATTTTTCGATGTCTTGACTTTGATAATTTATCTGAATAATTGCAAAGGTTCCTCTTGTTTAAGATACAAATTACATAAGATAAGTATTTGAAAATGGCCACCACAGCTAGTTGCAAATGGCTTCCATTTAGCCATTTTAAGAAATATTGAGCTGGAATTTTGTCTGACCATGGCTAAGAATGATCCAGAAAACATGCTGAATGCTATTCAAAACTTATTATTCATAATTCAGCTGAAGATTTCTGTAGAAGTAGCCAACAACAGTATTTGCCAAATTTTAATTGCTAATCAACTATTTAAGATGGCCACCACATCTAACTTTAAAAGATTAAAATTAAACCATTTTAAGACCTATTGAGATGTAATTTGTTGTGGAGTAGCTAAAAATGATCACATGCTGATTGTTGACACTAAACCCAAATTAAGCTAACCACTAATGCTAATGCTAATTTTACAAAGGGCTATAATTCAGACATTTCTTTTAACATACACAGCTGGCATTTTATATAGTACAGTAGCATCGGAGAACATTCTTTCACAAAACCTAAATGCAAATACAAAATCTAAGATCCCCACCCACTAATTATTAATAACAATTATTTGAGGATGACATCTGGGGTGGCCGATCAGGTACTATAGGTGCCACTTGCCACCCCGACCACCCCTCTGTCTCTACCTCTGAGTATATCAGGTATGTTTTTAAAATTTGCTTATTAACTTGGAAATTTCAAATAAATTAATTCAAAAGGTCTGTATCACAAGGATAACACACAAACTAAAATGACAATAAAATAAAATAAAAAACACAAAATGGTATTTTTCAGCCAAATCTACTGAGCTAAAATTTAGTGTGTTGAGCATCGTTCTAATACATATTTTGAATGTATCACATTACACAATATTTTTGCTTAACATTTTGGCAAAATCTCTTGATATCAACCTTATCTGTTTGTTAGCAAAACATCTCATGAACTCATGGAGAAATTTGAACAAAACTCCCAGATAAAAATCACAGCATTTTGTGCTACAACATCCACCACAGCTGAATTTAGCCAACATAGGTATGGTAATAAATGAGTCAGCTTTATGGATATTAAGATAAAATTTGGTAAGGTAAGCTGAGAGTGATTCCTAACACATAAGGTAAAGGTGCTTTATTGGTCATCATTGCATGTTTCCATACAATGACGAAATTTGTGCTCTGCATTTGACCCATCACACATGAGAAACACCCAAGTGGAGCAGCGGGCAGCTATGTGAGCGCCCGGGGAGCAGTGAGGGTTGGGTGTCTTGCTCAAGGACACCACGACATGTGGGCATGGCGGGGAGTCGAACCTGAGACTTTCAGGTCCCAAGTCGGCTGTTCTACCACTACACCACAGCCGCCCCCCTGAGAACTACATATTGTGCAACATCTTTGCTTAAACGTTAAAGTTAGCAAAGGTCAAAGGAAGGGGAACAGTGAGACCTGCTACGTCTCAAAAAACAAACAAAAATTAAATTAAAATAAAATAAAAAATGGGAAAAGACCTGGCCGTGGCAGAGCTGAAGAGGCTGAGGTTCTCTTTGGAAGTGACGAGGATGGATAAGATTAGGAATGTGATCATCAGGGACACAGCACAGATTAAAAAACAGGTAGATGAAGTTAGTGAGGCCCGACTGAGATAGTGTACATGTTCAGAGGGTATGTTGGTAGAAGGATGTTAAATTCAGCTGCATGCAAAAAGAGGAGATAAATGGATGCAGTTAGAGAGGACATGGGGGCAATTGAAGTTAGGACAGAGGAGTTAGACGGAGGAGAATGAAGAGCTAAAAGAAGAAACTGAAGGAGATTAAATGTTAGAGTTAACTGTTACTCTCAGAAGGTAATCTGTGGATGTGCATCTAGAACTTTTCATGTGGAGTTGACCCACATACCACAGCTAACCAACACTATCCAACCCAAAAATGGGTATAACTTATTCAAATGTACTGATATTGAGTTAACTTTTTGTGTGATATTAGCAAATAGTAGGGGTGCAACAATACATGTACCCGTTTCGGTCCATTCAACACAGTGTTTTAGGTTCAATACACACTTATCAAACAATACAGATTTTTCAAATTTATTTTATCAGCTTGTCTTCTGACAATGCTCTGTACTGAAGGATCAGTGGATCTGTCTTTGACTACTCCACCTAGGTTGCATTTTCGAGCACAGATCCACTGAGAAACTTGATGTTTCAACATTTAATTTAAAAACTGTACTTTTGAGGTTAAACAAATGTTCATACTTAATGTAAATAAATTACAAGGTAAAAAGGGTGTTGAAATGTATCTTTTTTGTATGAAAAAAATATCAAACCATGAGACTAAAGTATCGAACCAAACCGAAAAATGTCTGTATCGTTGCACCCCAAAGTTGTTCCCAACTAACTTGGTTGCACATGACATGACCAAAATAGTTTTCTCTTTTCATTAAAATGTTTTATTTTATTTAAAATGCATGAAGCAGCATCTCCTCAAAGATGTCTACTTATTCTTAAAAGTAATGGAGCCCACATTGCAGATGGATCAAATATTTTTTTGGGGGGCAGATCAAGAGTGATTAAGAAACTTTCATGAATAAACAGCGACTGGCTCTGGAAACCTGAACAGGGAAAGAGAAACCAGGGCGCCTCCCTGGAGCCAGGTCTAAGGCAGGGGGAACTCTCTGGCGGGCGAGCGCCTGGTGGTCCAGCCTTAGCTCCTGGTGTGCCACTGGACCAAGCCTGAAAGAAAGACAGGATGTGAACGCCACATGCATCTAAGCCTAAACCATACAAAACAAAATACAGATGAAAAATGCTATTGAATGAGAAACACAAAGCAGCTGTGGTAATTAGGATCAGATGTGTTGGGTAGCAACATAAACACACACACACACACACACACACACACAAAAAAATAAATAAAAAACACAAAAGCAACAAACTCTCAACCTAACAGGAAATCAGTGAAATGGTAAAAGATGTAGTGACATGGAGCAGGATAAATTGAACTGAACATCACAATAAGTCCCCAAACTAGAGCCTGCAAAAACAAAAAAACATTAAAAGGCCTTCAGAGACAGTTTTTGGTCTGACCCTTCTAACCGGGCAATGAACAATAACCCACAAAAAAAACAAATGTCATCTTTTGTTTTGGTCACACTTTCCTTTATGTAAGGTTTTCTGAGCAGCTTAGCAGTTGTAACTTAGAAAAGTCTTATTGTACAGTCCAATGCAAATGCTGTTTTGTAAATAATGTTTGCCCCAGATATTAAAAATAGCAACCTCAACAAGCAGAAAGCAGAACTTGATAAAGCCAGTTCTAATCATCAGAGCTGGAAGCGTGAGTAAACTGAGGCAGAAAATAAGGCAGTGACTTCTTATTTAGTCATACTGTGTGTAGGTTCATAGTAGCTCGTTTCCAGTCGGTGTAAAACACACACGCACACGCACACACACTGTCCTATCCTTGCTCTCTCTTGTTTGGGACGAATGTAATTGATCCGGGCAAGCTGCCACCGCAACTGATGTGCTTTCCCCCTTCTTTCTAATCGGTGGATGTTTCGAACTGGAACAGCCTCTTTCACCAAGGTAGCCTACGCTTATTTTCCTCCCATAAACTTGAGCATATACGCGGAATCTAAAGCCAATCCGAGGTGATTCTCTCCGCAGTGTTGTGGAGGCAGCTCGGTTCGGGGGAGGGAATGGATGCGAGCAGCAGAGCAGAGGCGCACCGCGGCAGCTCCCAGACGGAACCCGTTCCTCTGTGATGCAGCTGTGGATCTGGACTGGGGAAGAAAAAGGGGGAAAAAAATCTCCGGAGGACGTATACGAGCTCACGATTGCTTTCCAAACCCTAAAGGGCCAGAGATCAGCGGCTGCTTGTTATTCTGCACATGCCGGGCTTTCAGATGGAGAGCTGGGAAAGCCTCTGCCTCGCTGAGAGAGACGATCCACCAGCGCTGTCTTTGATTTGATAGTTTTCTTTCTTTCATCCGGGTTTGTGGCAGTTGTCTTCGGCTTCCCTGTCTGCCTTTTTTTCGTATTTGGCGTAAAAGTGCTGAAGCAAACATCAACTCCGGCTGTATTAGAGAGAGGACAGCGCTGGCATCCATCCATGCGCGCTCCACACTGTTTTTTAATTATTATGGAACTATGAACCGAACTGAAGCAGCCTATAACTCACGCTTCCTGCATCTGCACAGCGCGTTCTCATGTAAGAAGGACTGAGTATTTTGGAGACTAAAATGTTCTGATTCTCTTGCTTTTTTTTTTTTTCCTTTTTTTTTCTTTGCCGGCTGTCAGTGACGCAACATCGCACACAGACTGCATGAGAAATACATGCGTAGAAAAGGGCGTGAACTTGGCAGCCACTAACCTCCTCCTCATAAATAACCAATCTACTTATCTATAAAGGTAAATTTGCGGGCTTTTGCGACCTTCCAGAAGCCACCCCGCAAGAAATCATGGATCTCAAGGCGGACGCGGAGGACCTGGAGTACAAGCGGCCGGCTCCCATTGAAGTTTTCGCCACCAGGTCCACGCTTCATGGCATCTCCCACATGTTCACCTATGAGCGAAAGTACATCAAGCGCAGCTTGTGGATTGTGTTCTTCATGGCCTCGGTGGGCGTGCTGGTGATGGTGTGCGTGGACCGGGTACAGTTTTACTTCGAGTACCCCCACGTCACCAAGCTGGACGAGGTCGCGGCTGCGATGATCGTGTTCCCCGCGATCACCATCTGCAACCTGAACTCCTTCCGCTTCAGCCGGGTAACTCGGAACGACCTGTACCACGCTGGGGAGCTGCTTGCCTTGCTAAACGGCAGGTGTGTATGTCTACCTGGCATTCAGCACCTGTTGGCGGTGCTGTCTGTCACTCAACCCATCTCACGTATCAACACCCTGTTTTATTTAATAGGTCCAAACAAATCAATACGCCCCACTTAGACTCAAAGTTTTGAACCTTTTAGGATTTAGTTTAGCAAAACATGATGGCGTTTCTGCAAACTGCACGTGCAAGGCAGGATTAAGATCCTCAAGGGCCCCCTGGGCACAAACACCCCCATCCTCTCCCTGTCATTTTTTATCACTTACCATGCCAAGCCATTACACATGAAATGAACCTGGACCTGTAGCTGCAACTGTATATTACACAGCTTTAGGTGCTCATTTCTTATTGATGCAACTAAAACCAAGTCAGACAGCTTCAATTGCAGACATTGAAAGTTTTGTTCAGTTAGTCAACCCGTCATCAATCAATAAAAAGAGAAAATCACAGTGGTATTCATTTAACAGTGTTAAAAAATACTTTGTACAGTGAAATTAAGCTTGGCTTCTTTGCATCAACGCTGTGCAGGTTGCTCTCATGGTAGAACAAGACTAGTGACTGTTTCAGTTATAAGTTTGGTAACTTTTACACCACAGACAAAAGTGGACGAAGTTTGACTGTTTTGCTCAAATGTGACCTGTATCTGATTGTTTAAGAAAGTTTTTTTAAATCTCAAATCAGACCCAGGTCACTTTCGTATGGTCCTACTTTAAAGAAAAATCTGGCATTTTTCAAATTGACTTCAGCCTCAACGGTCATGCGTCATTTCTTCCAATCTCAACTCTCTTCAGTTTTGAATTAGTAGAGCTCCTCAGATAAGATGTAAAACATATCCAATGACAAAAGTAGTTGCTTTTCTTTTGTAAACCTTTTTGGATTTGCCATGTCCTTGATGACTGAAATTCTACACGTAAAACTAATAAAAGGTGTCAGATCATGTTGACAAAAGCCCAAATCGACACTTGAGTTAGTTTTTTTTCTCTAATTCCAGTTTTTTGCTCCGCTCCAGAAGTGCAATTCTGCATCAAAGTAGGAAGCAACAAGCCAACCTTTTTTTTTTCAGTAAGATCCAACATAAACATTGGAGGAAGCAATCATGAGAGAAAAAAATTTTGTTGACGCTGATTGCGCTACAACTTCCAACTTGATACAAAACCTCTGACAAGTGTAATATCCATGAAGCTACTAACGTAAACACAGCGTGTCGCGTGACGTCACATCTTCTTCTGCGTGGGTCGCTTCAAGTTGTTCCTACTGGAGTCTGATAGCAGTCACGTTTAAATTAAGAGGTGAACAATCACAGCAAAATCACAATTGGGCATTAAGACCTGCAGTGTGAATGTATCTTATGAAACCTAATAGGAGTTTTATCTTTAACCAGAATAATTCTTTCCTCTAATAAAATATTCTGGTCACTTTAACTCTCTGAGCCAACTGGCCAAAAGCTTTGTCCCCTGTATGAGGTATTAGTGTTGATGTCTTACTTGTCAGGCGCAGCAGCAGCAGAATAAAGGTACCACTTAACTTTGAACTTGCACAAAATCTCATTTTGGACTTGAGTCCTTTTGCTGAATGCGAAACGAGCTCGATTCACCTGTGATGTCTGAATTGTCCCGGGGTAAAACCTTGCATGCCACACAAAAGTGCAAAGCAGTGTTAACAGCTGCCTGACTTGATTGTCACCACAAGGCCACGGGGAGATGTGCAAAATGACACACAAAGCTTGAAAAACCTTTTAAGGCTTTCAGAAAAAAGTGACCCGCGTTGCCCTTAGCTTGACGTAACCGAGGAAGATGGAGGGTCATGCATGAAAGGTGGCCCACTGAAAGTAGGCGGGGAAGCAAATTAGAGCTTTAGAGTTAATGCAAAGAAATTACAAATCATGTCATCTGAACTCAGTGCTGCATATTAACTCCTATGGGGCTGCTATATCTGCTGAATGTGTTAACAATGTTCAATGAAAATCTTAAAATACATGTACTCCTGATTATTCCTTTAGTTACCAGCTGATCAATGAACTATTTCTATCTTATCCATGCCAGATAACGAAGACACAAATATTGCGGCCTTTGATCATTTTGCCATTCACATGATTCATGTAGTTCAATATTAGATTAAGAAGATGGCTACAGTATTTTTTTTTTAAATCCCCTGCTGACAGAGTGTAGAGAGATGCGTGCGATTCACGACAGCCATCCCCTCCATGTACACTTGTTGCTCTCTGCTGTGCTTTGATCATTTAGTCCTTTGGCAGCTCTGACAAGCTCACTGCCTCATGCTGAAACTTTTGAGTTTGAATATCTTCACTTTTTTTTTTTCTTTTTCTTCGCGGAGCTGCACATCTTATTCTGATCATGTTCGCCAGAAGAGCGCCGCACAGTGCTACAAAATTTGCACAAAATACACACGCAGATGAAAGTAGGCATGCATTATGCAAATAAAGAAATATCTACTACAAACTGGCACATGTAAACAGCCTCTTGACTACATCACTATTTATTTTTAGCATATTGATCCACACGGCTCTGCAGCTCAAGGCGCAGTATATGTGTACATGCTATATATGCTTGACTGAGGTATATCCAATCTCCCGTGTTCAACCTCAATATTGTTTGTCTATGACCTCTATTCACTCATCTGTCCTGGTGATAACCTTACCATAAAGTAATATATTCCTCTCCTTTACGCTGCAGCACACATTCTGTCTATAGCTTGGTATACTATAGATTGTAACCTGCGTTCTCACATCTAACATGGATTTTGCTCATCTGCTTGTACTGTTTGCTTTAATGACAAACTACTGAAACACAGGCGTCCTCCCCTTTTTTTATTTTAGTACTGTTTAAGGCAAATTTTGTGTAAGTATACACTTAAACAGTAGTTTCAAGAAACAGTGCTCAAGAAAGAGGAAAAATGAAAGTAGCCACTCCGAGTGACTTTGATGAGCTGACTTTAGGTAGGGGGAGGGGACTACAAGCAGAGGCAATTAACTTGTGTCTCGTAAGCTGTGTGATGAACGTCTTTATCCCTGTGTAATTAGTGCTGTTTGTTAAGCTACAGAGTTGTCCCACTGATTAACACTCTCATCTCCCTCATTGTTTCTTGCCCCCTCTGTTCTTTTTGGCTTTTTAGGGACTTCATTTTTCTTTTTGCCTGCATAGAGAAGTATGTGTTAAATTTTCTTAAACGTTGCCAAGGTCCACTCGGTTGGCTGGTATTTCTCTAATGTCTAAGAAGCATAAAGTATATTAAGATCAAAGTACTTATTATTTTGAGTGATCCAGATCACGGTCTCTTAGTTGGCAGCTCCCAATTCCTGTTGCTTTACGTCAGCTGCACCTTAAAGGGGTTATATTATGTGTTTCTCAGGCATATATTTAAATACTATACCATAACAAAGTATCTATGTCCCC